>JAIGNY010001857.1:617500-632500 GCA_020152595.1 Chiridota heheva | reverse complement strand
TATATATATATATATATATATATATATATATATATATATATATATATATATATATATATATATATGTATATATATATATATATATATATATATATATATATCTATCTATATGGGCCTATATATATATAGGCCTATATATTTTGCATCTCTTGGACATTTTTGTTTTTTACCATTTAATCATATTTATCAAAATTTTTATTTTTCTAATTTACTGGTTTTTATAACTTTTATATAACTTTTTATGTAACTTTTATATTGATAACTTTTATATTTATATACTTTTTAAATATCTGTGTACGTTTTGCTACAGGGCAACAAATTTTCATCTTTGTTGTGGATGAAATAAATTCATCTTAACTTATCTATTAGCATCAATTTCAAGAATTAAATCGTTCATGTGCAAAGTTTTCATTATATTGTCAGAGCAGTGTCTAGAATTTTCAATGTAAAGCTTATCAAAAAAGCCAAGTCTCTTCTTCAAAAATTGTATAAATGGGCATTGTTGTTTATATTAATGATCAACAATATTTCTTTTGTGGAGTTACAACAACAAAAAAGTACATAATACTACTAGATGGAATGAACACTATAACATAGGCCAATTCCTTCGGTGTTACTAAATTTATGATATTTTAAAGCGGCTGATCAGCCTGTTCTCCAGTTTCATGTGTCAAAGTGAAAGGGAATGATCACAATGATACATTTTCTAGAAAGTGAAGGAAAATAATTTTCTCTCTTGTAAGGTGCTGGCTGACTGAGGAATATTCTGCAAATTATAAAAAGAAGTTAATTTACATTAAAAGTAATATTACGCCAGAACCATTGCCATAAAGAAGCAAAGTTTTGAAAATCTGACATAAATCTTTGGCATGGAGAAAACTATCTTTACTGGGGCTAGTACAGTGACTATACCTTCATCAGCTTCACTTCACAAAGTTTCCTGATTTTAGGCATAGGAAAGCGCCCATTAAAAAAAAAAAAAGGCACATTGAAGCAAAATTCAATGGAATTTAACACGTGTTCAAAAAAGTTGCCCTAAAAATTTAGGGCAACTTGAATTTCACAATTAACATAAACACCAACATACCTGAAAATTCACACTCTTACTTCAATGTTTTATACAATTTAATTGGGAAATGAACAATTAATTTGCTCGAGAATATGTCGCAAAATGGTAAAGAAAATAAAATTCTGCCCCATTTTGCTTCCGTGTATGCTAAAAATAATAACACGCTGTGTCATGCACACAATTGCATATTTACAAATGTGCACAATTGATTGCGCGGGCACATTTTAATTGTCTGTCAGCATACAGTAAAAAGAATCTAGTAAGATGAGTGTGGATTACGCTTGCATGCTTTTTACTGGTTTGCTTGCTCGAAAAATAGACAAAAAACTAAGGAAATGTTTGCGCAACACGTACAAAAGTAGAATAGCCGGCGGATCTGTTGATCTTGAATACATGAGTACACTCGCGTCAATCGTACATTTGGTTAGTCTGATTACGCAATGTTGTTCAAGCAAAGCATTTTGAGTCGATTTCGTCAAAAATCATGTTTTTCTATTTTTAAGGAACAATTTCGCTTCCTAGCTACAAGGTAACCTTAATTTGCTTTGTAAATAACATCTCGAGGTTATCAGTTTACAGCCAGAGTAGTAATAATAATAAAACAACTTTGAGATCATCGTTAACTTTGCACAGAGAAGTCAACGGAACTGTCCCCGTGAGTTGTGGGTTTAGCTGGCAGCAGCAGGAAATTATTTGTTCATCACTCAGAAGTTGCAATTTGCTCAGCCTCGAGTCGTAGCCAGGCTTCATAACTTGGATTGAAGATGAAGCTGGTATTCTCAATTTTTTATTAAAACGTAACCTCTTAAACTGTCCCATTGACGTTAAATCCACTGCTTATAAAGCTCTAGTCAGACCAGTACTTGAGTATGCATTAGCTGTCTGGGACCCCCATCACCAGTGCGATGTGGATAAACTTAAATCTATTCAAAGGAGAGCAGCCAGGTTCTGTATGGCAGACTACTCTCATAAATCTAGTGTACAAAATGCTAGATAAATTAGATTGGCCCCTGCTAAAAACAAGAAGATACAACCCCCGGCTACATACGCTATATAAAATCGATAACAATCTTGTCGCCATCAATAGAGATGAACTTATCCCCACCGTCAGAAGTAATACAAGAAATAATCATGACCTTATTTTCCAGGTTCCCTATGCTATAAGAATCGTTATAAACACTCTTCCTTCCCTCACACACTAAAGGATTGGAATGCTTTACTGTCAGACATTGCACATGCACCAAGTCTCAATTGTTTCAAAGCTGAACTTACTAACACTTGTATAGCTCACTAGTTTTTTTCATATTTTTTAAATATTTTTTACTCATACTTTCAACAATCGATTCAGATTGTTGGCTTTGTAAATTACAGTACGGTTAGGCATTAATCAAGCTGTATCCATCGTTGTCATCGTTCTTAAGTTCATCAACCATTAACGTTAACTAACGTTAGGCTAATCGTACACGGTACAGTAGCTCTAGCAATAGCAGGTAGGTAACGTTTACTGCCAAGTGTCACAGACCTAGGCCAAACGTTACTCAATAGTAGGCTTACCACGGCCCTAGTAGTACACTACTAACGTTATATTAATACTAGTAGTAATGAATAATAGGCCTAGTACTAAATAAATAATATCTCTAAACAAATTGACCAAAACAGTAATGTTTCTATGGCTATTCTTGACTTCTCAAAAGCTTTTGATAGAGTCCCACACCAGGGCCTGTTATCCAAACTTTCCGCCTATGACATTGATGGAAATCTCCTGGCCTGGTTTGCATCATTCCTCAAAAACCGCATCCAGCGTGTTGTCTGTGATGGTGAAATCTCTGATTCTTAACAGGTTTTATCCGGTGTACCACAAGGTACTGTTTTGGGTCCATCACTTTTCCTTTTATATGTAAATGACATCCCTGATAATATAAACAGCACAGTTAGACTGTTTGCTGATGACTGCCTTATGCACAGAACAATTAATAACCCCTCTGACCAACAAATCCTCCAAGATGATCGTAACAAACTTGAACAATGGAAAAACAAATGGCAAATGAATTTCAACCCCTCTAAATGCTACATCTTGTCAATTACCTCCAAAAAATGCTTTAAATCACCTGTTTATACCTTATGCAACCAGCCACTAAAACATGTCAACTCCCACCCATACCTAGGTGTTAAAATTGATAATAAACTTAGATGGGATAAACATATACATAACATAACCAAAAAAGCTAACTCTGTACTTGGCCTATTAAAACGTAACCAATCAAACTGTCCCACCGACGTTAAATCCACTGCCTATAAAGCTCTAGTCGGGCCAGTACTTGAGTACACATTAGCAGTCTGGGACCCCCATCACCAGTGCGATGTGGATAAACTTGAATCTATTCAAAGGAGAGCAGCCAGGTACTGTATGGCAGACTACCCTTATAAATCTAGTGTAAAAAACATGCTTCATAAATTAGATTGTTCCCTGCTAAAAACAAGAATATACAACACCCGGCTACATATGCTATACAAAATCAATAACAATTTTGTCGCCATCAATAAAGATGAACTTATCCCCACCGTCAGAACTAATACAAGAAATAATCATGACCTTAATTTCCATTTCTTGAAGGATTTTTGCCGACTTAACCGATTCAGATTCAGTACTGTGTAGCTTAACGTTAGTACCGTAGTCAGTAGTCTGCTACTGCTTGTGTGCCTACTGTGTGTGTGAGTCTGTAACTAGTGTTAGGCTAAACGAGTAACGTTACTGGCTCTAAAAAACTAACGTCGTTTTCACCAGCTCGAGAGGAAAACGTTCAGAATCCGTACAATTTCACATAAAAAACAGTATAAAAAGTAAAATACTTACCCTAAAAAAAATATTAAACAATCGGTCACGAGAAAACGATCTTTAAGCGAAGTTTCCTTGATTGCCGAACATCATACACATCTCGATCGATCTGATTTAGGAATCGAAATTCGCGCGGTGCGCGCTAGCTGCAAATATTTGTGACCTTTATACGGATTATATTGAAGTCGTTATATATAATTACCAAACTTATTTTAAGTATAGTGTATCCTTATGTACAAATTGTATCAATATGCTTGATATGTTTCATTATATTATAGCAAATTTGTTCGCAATAACATTGATTTTTTTTGTAATGTATTAACAAAAGATTATAATATTACAGAACTATTATGATTGCTTGAATAAAGCCTACATGTAGTTTGTCGTTTGTTGATAGTTGATGCTATTGTCGTTTGTTGATGGTCGATGAACCACACATATGTGGAAATAAGATATTTTACACTGTATGCTGTATACAGGTATAGGCAAATAAAGGCATATACCTCCTATGCTTAATGACCACCCCTTGATATTATAAAAAAGGAGGGGAAGAGAAGGGGGGGGGGGGGGAGGGGCACCAGAAGGTATCATATGATGACCTCGTTTTAGGGGTTTTAGGGTCATAAGTTTTTGGAACGAGACAAAATTAGGTCACGGTGATTTTTGCGTCTGTCCGTGTGTGTGTGGGTGTGTGTGTGTGTGTGTGTGAGTGTGGTAGGAGGGGGAGAGGTGCGCGCGCGCGTGTGTGTGTGATAAGATAATTGGAGATCAATAAGTCAAAGGTCATCAGTTAAAGGTCAAATAAGTGTTCTTAGGCAAAATTGTGCGGCATTTTAACTTCAAAAAGTACAAGACCTATACCAACCTATACCACGATATCTTGGTACATTAATGTGTGTCCCGTAGACTCTGGGGTCAAAAGGTCAAAGAGTTATTGACCACTTTTCACCATTTCCTCTGTAGTTATGTAATGGTAAGTGTGACGCGAGCATGAATGGTGTCATACAGTAGCTAGGGGTACGATAATTGTGGAAAAGTTTAAGTGATAGGGTCAAGGATCAGAGGTTACAAGTCAAATATGTGATTTTAGGGGACAATTTGTACATTTTTGTGCCAAAAGTCACAAAGCTATAGTGACCATGTTAGCTATTTCCCCCACTATGCTGAGATTAGCAACTCCATGGATTGCTTTCTTGTTGACAAAAGTGATGACGTAATTCGTATTTACAATCTGATGAATGACTGTACCAGGAAATAAGAATGTATGCATTGACCCCAATCAAGATGTGATTCTTTAAGATTGCTGGGTTAACCTACCTTAGTATTGTCAGTGATGATCCCAATCAGCTTGAAAAATAAAGTGCCTTCCTTGCTGATATTTAGATTAATTACTACCATTATTAGGTAGGCTGCAAAACTGCATGAGTCCTGGTCCAGTAAGAAGTAAAACGGGATTTAAAACTGAAGGCATTTGTATAGGAAGAGGCAATACTATCTAAATCGCCATCAAAAAACCATGGAATTATAAAAAAATCCCATCACAAGTAGTCATTGGTCATTTTCTAACTTACTGAAATTCAGGACTTCAAATATGCATGATTTGTAAATACAGCTGGGCGCTGTAAGATTGGTTAATAGTACAAACAGTGCACATTCCTTTCATTATATTTATAGCTGAAGTATATTTGTATTTTTTATTTAAAACAAAAAAACAATGCTTAGCAAATCCTTTGGGGCACTTTCCACGACCCTTACCCGTACTTGCAAGCCGTCATGGCTGTATATATATATATATATATATATATATATATATATATATATATATATATATATATATATATATATATATATATATATATATATATATATATATATATATATATATATATATATATATATATATATATATATATATATATATATATATATATATATATATACATATATATATGTATATATATATATATATATATATATATATATATATATATATATATATATATATATATATATATATATATATATATATATATATATACATATATACATATATATATGTATATATATATATATATATATATATATATATATATATATATATATATATATATATATATATATATATAAATATATATATATATAAATATATATATATATATATATATATATATATATATATATATATATATATATATATATATATATATATATACATATATATATATATATATATATATATATATATATATATATATATATATATATATATATATATATATATATATATATATATATATATATATCTATACAAAAAAACTGATAACTTATGATATAACGTGAATAACAATACAAACTAAGCATCTTCTAAAAAGTACAATCGTATGAATATATAATCTTGTCAGAGCATCTGACATCACATAGTCTTTTCCACGAATGTGATCAATTTTCAAATCATACTCTTGAAGAGTCACGTAACATCTTATGAATCTTTGATATTTGTTTTCATCTTGTGCAAGAAGGTCAAGGGGTTGTGATCAGTAAACACAATAATTGGAAATGTTGTTGTCCTAAAGTAAACATCAAATTGCTGAAGGCTCAATAATAGAGCCAATGTTTCCTTTTCAATGGTTGAATGATTTCTTTGATATCAGTTTAACTTCTTGGAGAAGTAACAATTGGATGGTTGATGCCATCTTCATCCTCTTGCATTAACATTGCTCCAACGCCAACGTCACAGGCGGCGATTGTTAATTTGAACTGTTTTCCAAAATTTGGAGCCTGCAAATTTGGAGAACTCGTCAAAATTGACTTTATTTTGTAAAATGCAGACTGACAAGCATCTGCCCAATTAAAATTCGCTCTATTGCTTAGCAGATTTTTCAATGGGGCCGTCAAATCAGAGAAATTTTGGAAAAAACGCCGGTAATATGCAGCCATACCTAGAAATCTCGTCAACTGTTTGTTGCTGTTGGAGACTGGAAAATTGAGCAATTGCCTCAACCTTTGCTTGAATAGGTTTTACCTGACCTTGACCTACTACATGATCTAAGAATACAACATGAGCTTGAGCAATTTCACTTTTTACAAGGCTAAGTGAGATTTGCCTCAGTTAACGTTTCAAAGAGATTTTTGATCAGATTGGGGTGTTGGTCCCAGTTATCACTATGATGTCATCAATGTACACCTCACATTTTTCCAAAGCGGAACAAGGCGCTGGAAGTTCGCAGGGGCGTTTTCATGTCGAATGGCATCACCTTATATTGGTACAAACCATTTGGGGTTGCAAAAGCAGATACCCTCTTAGCCCTTTCAGTAAGAGGTATTTCCCAGAATCCTTTCAACAAATCATATTTATTTACAAATTTAGCACACCCAATTTTGTCTGTGCAATCGTCTATTCTAGGTATCAGATATGAATCCGTTCTGGTAACTGTATTAAGCTTACGGTAATCTGTCTAGGAACCTAAAACTTCCATTTGGTTTGGGCACCAAAATACAGGGTAAACTCTACTCACTGTCACTTGGCTCTGTGATATCATGATCTATTATGTACTTAACTTGTGACCTCATCTCTAAGATGCTTAAGCTTAATTGGATTCATCCGATATGGATGCTGCTAACTGGAGTGGCTTCTCCAATATCTACTTCATAACTAATTAAACCTGTTCTAGTTGGACTGTCTGAAAACAAATTTGCATAATCATTCAACAATGACGACACATCTTTCTGTTCCTTTTTAGATAGATGACTTAACTTCTCATTAAGATTTGCAAGCACATCAGAATTTTGTAACTTAATACACATTTCTGGAAAATCATCACCTTTCTCTATCACACTACTATCTTGAACATTATTTTCATCAACATCAGTTGAAACAGGAAGTGTAACCTCACTTTCATTTTCTGTCTCTTCTTGACAACTTGATCTGATTTTCTATCAAAATACTTCTTAATTACATGACATAATCTTTTCTTTTTCCTTCTACCAGGAGTCAGGACAATGTAGTCCGTGTCATTGACCGTTCTCTCAATGACATATGGTCCAAAGTATCTTGCCTGAAGTGGCTGTCCTGGGATTGGCAAAAGTACCAAAACATTGTCACCAGGCTCAAATGTTCTGATTTTTGCATTTTTGTCATACCATTTTTTCATTTTGCTTTGTGACCGTTTCAAGTTTTCTCTTGCGAGGACACATGCTTTTTGCAGTCTGATTTTGAATGTCGACACAGTCTCACAGAACTGTAGACACATAGTCTAACAGTTCTGCAAAATTTCCTGAAATTTTCTTATTTCTTTTTGCTATATGTTTCCATTTATTTAGCTACTTGCTCTTCACATGCTTGCTTAATAACCTTTCATGAAAAACCACAGAAGTAGTCAATTTGCATTATCTTTGTTAAGTTGAAGTCCATAATCGTTTCAAATGAGTTTTCCCTTTTGTTCAGTATTGTAGAAGTAGAAAAACTAAGAAATTTATGTTTTCCTTTGAATTTTTACAGAAAAAGCTGTGGAATCAATACACCCGTTTGGCAGATGCTTTCACCAATTTCCTCCATTGCAACCTAAACAGCTAAATGGCACCCGACGTGGAAGACAGCACAGCATTTATACTATTACGCAGCCTGGACATTATGCCTTCCATTTGGCTATTAGCAGTCCGGTAGCTTTGTGGCCAAATCAAACCATATACAATGAAATTTTTTTTATGTCTATTACAAAATTTGCAGATGTTATGAAGGTAAATCTCTCAATAGTACTCCTTGGAAAAGTTTAAAGTAATACTTTCAAGAAATTTGAAAAGTGAGAACAATATTTGGAAACATTGCGTAGAAAGGCTACCAGAATGCAAACAATCATTTTAAAATTAGTGTCAATTAACCGTTGCTTTATTACTTTCAGTTGAAAATATTTGAAAAAGTATGCTAATTATAACATGATCAGTTGATTAGCTCTCCATTTTAATTGTTTCCTTGTCAGGTTTTCAGGTATTACCAATATTTTTTAAGCTTTTGAGCTAGACAAAAATAATCCCTATGTTTGGCTGGAAGGATTTGTTTACAATCAAGAAAGCAACGCAAGTCCTGAGTACTTTTTAGGAAAGAGTTTAAGCCTTGCTGGAATTTGAGTTTAAGCCTTGCTGGAATTTGACTTTAAGCCTTGCTGGAATTTTTGGCAGCATCCAGCTGCAGGTAAATCAGTCGAATCCAGATGGGGTTCTTTTCTTTTAGAAGGGCAGCCTACTGTCTATGCAACAAACTCCCAAGTTGGTAATTTGACTCTGTAAGTGTAATTACCTATACAGTAGCCCACACTGGCCACATTCTGTATGCTATCTGTGAAAGCTGTCTAAATTAATTTTCTTGATATTTCAAGAAATTTCTTGTACAGGAGAAAAGGGATTGATCACATGATCAATTCCTTGAAAGGCAAAATTATGTTATGTTTGATTAAATTATAAACACATGAACCTTTTTTTCAACCACGCCTTTGTAAATCAGATAAAATAAAACAAAATTCACATTTCTGTAAAAATCATTCAGTATTGCCGTGCTGTGGGCTATAACCTTATAACAATACTATATGTTGGTTACAGAAAAGTGCTCAGTCAAATTTAATCATGGTGAATCTAGTTTATTTTAGTTAGGATAATTTATTAAATATGATTATCCACAGTAAATTTATTATTTATAGCACATTAATATTTCCTTTCAAAAATGAAGAATAAACTGCTTATAGAGTCCCTTTATGTTGTCCATTAACTCAATTTATGATGATGTCATAGCTAATTGAAGATAACAAATCTGTATTCATTTCTTCTCTGTTTGATACGTAAAGGACTGGTGGATCACATTTCATCTCTTTTTTAGAAAGGTCTATGAAACTTTCAAAGCCCAATGAAAAAGTGTTAAATGTATTCGACTAAATTGGTGCCAATCCAAATTTTCAACTAGTCATTAAAGTTTTAATAGGAATTTTTCTTCGGTAGGCAGTGTTCACCAGTCTTCAAAACTGCATGTCTAAAAAAAACTAATTTCCTAGCTTGCTTGTACAGTCTAGCAGGTCCGGATAAGGGCCCCTTTCAGAAAATTTTCACCCGTAAAAACACTTAAATGGCCCTCACATCGGGGATAGGCGATCAGAAAAGAGGCTCCATTTTAGCAACAGACTAAGTCCATGAACGGGTCCCCACATCGGAGAAGACGATCAGAAAAGGGTCATATTAGCAACAGCCAAGGCCCATAACTGGGCCCCTCCTTGTCCCGCATGATGCCATCCCTCCCTCTACCACGCGCCGTACCACGTGCTATGCACCCCACCCTGTTGCACATGCCACCTTCTTGTACCAAGTGCCATCCCAACTGTCCCACAGGCCATTTCATGCTATCCCACATGTTAATATACCCTGTCCCACATGCCATCCCACTTGAATTTCAGATGCCTTCCACTACATGCCATCCTGTCCCAGATGCCATTCTCCCCTGTCCCTTTATGCCATCCCACACTGTCCACATGTCATCCCACATCATCCACATGCCTTCCCAGGATGTCATAAATGCCATGACACCATCTTGTTTCACATGCCATGCCACCCTGCCCCACATACCATCCATCCCTGCCCTAGATGATATAACACCTATCACACATTCCTTGGCACCCTGTTCCATATGGCAACCTGTCCTACATGTCACACTGTGCCACATGTCACCCTGTGCCACATGTCACCCTGTGCCACATGTCACCCTGTCCCACGTACCACCCTGTGTCACATGTCACCCTGTTCCACATGTCACCCGTGCCACATGTCACCCTGTCCCACATGTCACCCTGTCCCACATGTCACCCTGTCCCGCATGTCACCCGTCCCACATGTCACCCTGTCCTACATGTCACCCTGTCCTACATGTCACCCTGCCCCACATGTCACCCCGCCCCACATGTCACCCTGTCCCACATGTCACCCTGTCCCACATGTCACCCTGTCCCACATGTCACCCGGTCCCACATGTCACCCTGTCCCACATGTCACCCTGTCCCACATGTTGCCCTGTCCCACATGTCACCCTGTCCCACATGTCACCCTGTCCCACATGTCACCCTATCCCACATGTCACCCTGTCCCACATGTCACCCTATCCCACATGTCACCCTGTCCCACATGTCACCCTGTGCCACATGTCACCCTGTGCCACATGTCACCCTGTGCCACATGTCACCCTGTGCCACATGTCACCTGTGCCACATGTCACCCTGTGCCACATACCATCTCACCCTGTTCCAAATTTCATTACATTCCGTCACCCATGCCATCCCACTTTCAACCCAATTCCTTCATCTACATCACCAATCATGCCATCATTCCATCCGACATTCTTTTCTCCCATCCCCTCACTTCGAAGTATCACCCCAACACGCCCCATGCATTCGCCTGCCACCACCATATACCTGCCATCCACCATTAATCTACCATCCTCCATTCACCTACCATCCTCCAACATGCCACATTTACCTTCCAGCCCTGCTTCACCTACTACCCAGCACACCTTTTGCCATACCCTCATTCACCAATCATTCCAGCCTTCAGTATAAGCTTCAGTTACTCCATTACGCCATAGCTCCCCCATAACTTAAATCTGAAACTCCCAATAAAAATATGCTCAACTTTTTAACGTTATAAACCAGATAGAGCTGATTTATTTACCAAATCAGAATGAATCTTAATTGTCGATTAATTTGGAGTTTGAAGTCTATTATGTTTCCACTGTATTCAAGCATAGAGTTTATTGTTTTTTCTCTATTCATTCCAATACACCTTATCACAAATTCAATTCACTCGTCAGATCTATATTTTTTAACTCTTTTTTTTCTCCATTGCGGAACATTTTACTTGCTAATCAATTATGAAATTCATTTGTTCCAATTTTATTTTTATTCATATAAATTTCTTTTCATAAATAGTTGGAATTCCTTTTCGAGGACTAAAATTATATTGTGCCCCAGTAGCTGAACAATGCACGAGGTCGAATGGACAATGGATGTGGACAAATGGTAAACATTCTATATCCCCTCTTCACATGCCAATATTGTGCCATGACATCTCGACATTGCTACTTGCTGCGCCCTCACTCAATATTTCTTAATAATGTACACGCTGTGTCCACTTAAAATATTTCCAAAATAGACTCCGTATGTACAGTATATATATTGTACACTGTAGTGTGGGGGCAGTGATGCGTACATTTTCGGTGGCCTTGCATGAAATGTTCAATATTCTAACATGTGGAAAAACAGAGCATCGCGGATGTAAGGGCGCGAATCTTTCATGATCAACTTTGTTGGCGAGGGGATAACAATGCAAGACAACCCCATCAAATAATAAAGTATCACACCTGGTGAGAAAGTTTGATTTCTCATCAAAACTAGAGGCAATCATTATGTTTTTGTTATAGTGTAATTGGGCGGGCCTTACACACATTTCCAATAGGGACAGTGGGCCGGGCCCACAGGAGGAAATTTGTTTGTGATGGTGGCCCCGGGCACGTACTCATGTGGCCCATGCTTTAATCCGGCCCTGTAGATAAGCTCGCTCATTTGAGACTTCTGATCCCCACGGTGAGACTGACCACCTAAAACTCAAGTTTACACCACTCTACACGAAGTCCCTAATTTAATCAGAGAAAGAAATTGTTGACATGGTCCCAAAATCGCTGATTCAGATTTGAAAAGGTCTACAGAAAGCAGCTAAAGTGAGAGTTTTTCAGCATATATGGTAGCAAAGCTTTTTGTTCTAATTCCTTCGCTTAACAACAAACAACTCGAATCCGTGCTGGTTCAATCATACAGAAGCCTTAAATTAAAAAAAATTAAGTGTTGTGGTCAAGCATACCACTATTAAAATCCTTTGTCCATTTTCAATGTTTCCCGGTGAACTTATCTCTCAAAAAGAAAGAAAATCTTATAAATCCTCTATTGATATTTGTTTTCTTCTCTTTAAAAATACATACATTTTATTTCTCATTGCATAAAATGGAATGTGCACAGAAAAGTGTAAACTATAACAAAAAGCAAAATAAAAAATAACATGCGAGGAAAATCTGAACCTAACCAAATTTAGAGGCATGCAAAACTGAAAAATAGATAAATGTCAGATACCTTGAAAAAAGACAAAAAAGGGCTGTATACAAAATATTACAAGCTTTTGCCTATATTTGTCTGTTTGTTTGTCATCAAGATATCTCAAGAACTGATGAATGGATTTGGATTAGTTAATGTGTGGTTTCGTTACTGCTTTAGGAAGAGGTGAATAAAATTTGAGACATATTGGAACACGGAAAGAGTGCAAATAGTGGGTGGAACATTTTGTCTGTCATCAAGATATCTCATGCAAGAACTGATGACTGGATTTGGATTAAATTTGGTATGTGGTTTTGTTCTTGTTGCGAGAGAGAGAGTTGAACACACAATTACAATGACGGGGTCGTCGCCTGCGTATTCGGTTATGATAGTACAAATGCTATCACGAAACGCTTAATACGACCCGGACGAGAACACAGGTACGACGTACGGACAGACATAGCATCGACAACCAAGTCAATGTCCACGGTCTTTGATAACCAGTTGTGGTGCACTGGCGTGTCTACCCACCCCGGTATTGAACCCGGGGCCTCGTGGTCTGTGGCATGTATGATAACCGCTACACCACAGTAGGTAGATAATAGTCCTTGTTGCGTATCATTACAACGTTAATAAACCGTTGAGTGGAGTGAATGCACACTACAACGTAGATGTCAGCAGCATGACAAGTAAATATCTTCATTTTTTCTCATCTTTGTTTCTTTTTATAGCTTTTTTATCATTAAGCTCTCTGGATTTGATGATTGACTGCTTGTTTTAACCAATTACCCCACTAATAATCCTAGCAAAAAAATGTGCGTAAGTGGGGCAAACATCATACGCTGTATACAGTACAGCTAGCTAGCGGCGCGCACTCATTTTGTCAATGCATAAATTTCTGGACACACAGACTGAGTAACGATAAAATGGTGAACAAAAATTGTGCTTATGGAGCCCGTTATCCAGAACGGTTAGCAAACATAATTTCGTTTATTCTTCTCGCTAAAATCTTGAAAGATCTGGAGAAGTGCCATAAATGGATCAAAACTTGTGTAAGGCAGACATCTAAATGTCAATGCATTGGTCATGCATGATTGCGGATTTGAGGTTAGTTTGTCCCACCTAGTTATCGTGTTGCTATGGTGGGCGTGGCCTATTTCGTAACTTGGAAAGGTTAATTGCTGTTTATAGTAAAAGAACGTCACCAAGAACACATGGTTTATCTACAGAATTTTACACGGCACAAAATAACATGAATATTTATAGACTGCTGCTAAGCCGGAGGATGATGCTACCAGGATTATGCTATCTGAATCTGAATCTGAATTGGTTAAATCGGCAAAAATCCTTCAAGAGGACATGAACGCCAACCGAGCGTAAAAAGTATGAGCAAAAAATATTTATAAAATAACTAGTTAGCAATACAAGTGTAAGTAAGTTTAGCTTTGAAACAGTTGAGACTTGGTGCATGTACAATGTCTGACGGTAAAGCATTCCAATCCCTTAGTGTATGAGGGAAGAAAGAGTGTTTATATACATTCTTTTTAGCATAAGGAACCTGGAAATTAAGGTCATGATTATTTCTTGTATTAGTTCTGACGGTGGGGATAAGTTCATCTTTATTGATGGCGACAAGATTGTTATTGATTTTATATAGCATATGTAGCCGGGTGTTGTATCTTCTTGTTCTGAGCAGGGGCCAATCTAATTGATGAAGCATGCTTTTTACACTAGATTTATAAGAGTAGTCTGCCATACAGAACCTGGCTGCTCTCCTTTGAATAAACTTTGCAATATAGTCCTTTGCAATATTAGTTTTGAAAACAACAGATAATTAAAGTCTCTGAGTTACGAAATAAGCCCATACCTTAATGCCTAACAATGATATGCTATCACTGTAGGTAATTCACGTTGGATGAATGCTTTCTTACAAGACTTGGGTAAAAACATTAATCGGGTACAAATTTAAAGTGTATTCTATCCAT
>JAIGNY010001857.1:490000-612500 GCA_020152595.1 Chiridota heheva | reverse complement strand
ACTGAACCCTTCAGCCATGCAACGTTGGGCACGTAGTCTCCACACCTGCAGCCGTCTCATCAAGCAATTAACAGAAGAAATAAAAGGATCCAGCAAGACACCCAATGGAGTGGCATCCCACAAACTGACAAAGAAGAATGCCATGGCTTGGATGAAATCGGATGCCAAAGATATGGGCAACATAACACAGAAATTAAAAATATGCATTGACCCCCTTAATGTTAAGGACCATCCAGTGGGTCTTATTGTCAGTGTCAGGCAGGGTATGTCATGAAACAGTAAATGTTGACAAAGCAGTTGTAATTGAAAACAAAAAAGCGTCAAATAAAATATAAGGTGGCCATAGGCTTCTATCAGTCCTTCTCAAGCAATGTGGTGACCATGACTTCCAAAAAGGAGTGAAGGTCAGATCTGCTAACACTTTTGACACTTAATTGGTTGAGTTGCTGGTTTAATGGCTTCTCAAGATGTAGACATAAGTAGCATTTACATTTTGAGTAGGTCCCTACATCAACATATATGCATGATGAGGTGAAATAGGGATTTCAAGACAAAATCTACCTTGAAAAAAAAACTACAAGTTGAACAATCAGCCAGAACACTCCAGAAGTCAGATGATATATTATTTGATGACTGTGCTATTATATAGACCCTTCACTGGCCTTCGCATGACACAGCACAATAATAGTTTATCAATTTTTTGAACAAATTTAGCTAGTGTGATGTGCATCTATCTTGTATTCGACCGCTTTTAGGATTATAGCATAGAGAGTGGTACTTGAATCGAACATGCAGTTCAGCGGGTCATTGCATACTTCACACACCAAATGCAAGCACACGTCTTCACTTCGCTCAACTCGTAATCAAGCTGGATTTTGGATGCACCACTAATGACTTCCTGTTACCACCCCTTCTTACAGTTCTTCGATGCTCTCTGTGATGTTCCGAAGCTCAACCCGGTCCACTGTTTGATGTTTTTGACCTATCGTTACCCGGTCCACTGTTTGATGTTATCGTCCCATCGTTACCCGGTCCACTCTTTGATGTTGTCGTCCCATTGTTACCCGGTACACTCTTTGATGTTATTGTCCCATTGTTACCCGGTACACTTTTTAATGTTATCGTCCCATCGTTACCTGGTCCACTCTTTAATGTTATCGTCTCATCGTTACCCGGTCCACTCTTTGATGTTATCGTCACATCGTTACCCGGTCCACTCTTTGATGTTATCGTCCCATCGTTACCTGGTCCACTCTTTAATGTTATCGTCCCATCGTTACCTGGTCCACTCTTTAATGTTATCGTCTCATCGTTACCCGGTCCACTCTTTGATGTTATCGTCTCATCGTTACCCGGTCCACTTTTTGATGTTATCGTCCCATCGTTACCCGGTCCACTGTTTGATGTTATCGTCCCATCGTTACCCGGTCCTTTCTTTGATGTTATCGTCCCATCGTTACCCGGTCCACTCTTTGATGTTATCGTTCCATCGTTACCTGGTCCACTCTTTGATGTTATCGTCCCATCCTTACCCGGTCCACTCTTTGATGTTATCGTTCCATTGTTAACCAGTCCACTCTTTGATGTTATCGACCCATCGTTACCCGGTCCACTCTTTGATGTTATCATTCCATTGTTAACCAGTCCACTCTTTAATGTTATCGTTCCATCGTTACCTGGTCCACTCTTTAATGTTATCGTCCCATCGTTACCCGGTTCATTCTTTGATGTTATCGTCACATCGTTACCCGGTCCCCTCTTTGATATTATCGTCTCATCGTTACCCGGTCCACTCTTTGATTTTATCGTCCCATCGTTATCCGGTCCACTCTTTGATGTTATCGTCCCATCGTTACCCGGTACACTTTTTGATGTTATCGTCCCATCGGTTCCCGGTCCACTTTTTAATGTTATCGTCCCATCGTTACCTGGTCCACTCTTTGATGTTATCGTCCCATCGTTACCCGGTCCACTCTTTGATGTTATCGTCCCATCGTTACCCGGTCCACGTTTTGATTTTATCGTCCCATCGTTATCCGGTCCACTCTTTGATGTTATCGTCTTATCGTTACCAGATACACTCTTTGATATTATCGTCTCATCGTTACCCGGTCCACTCGTTGATGTTATCGTCCCATCGTTACCCGGTCCACTTTTTGATGTTAACGTCCCATCGTTACCCGGTCTACTCTCTGATGTTATCGTCCTATCGTTACCCGGTCCACTCTTTGATGTTATCGTCCTATCGTGTGTATGCCATTGTAGTTTTGTGACTAGTATCAATTATCATCTTCCTTTGTTTTTTTAAATGTGGATATTTTTCAAGTAATTATAAACAAAATCCCGCAGCTTTGTGTAAGTTGGAGATTTTAGAAATATAGATTTTTCAACTAAAAGTCGATTATCAAGGGCAAAGGACAACAAAACGAGACGATGATTCTGGACTTTTTTTGTGCACTTGATATTAACTGAGTTTTCTTCAGAGCTTACCAGGTACAGTGTCATATTCAGCTCACGCCAGATTGTTACCCCTGTTCTGTTTGATTTAAACAGTAGCTTGACTGCATCATCTCTGAAACTGTTACTGTTTCGCGAATAATACAAATTCAAATAAGAGAAACAGAGGAAGAAGACAAAATAGAATAAGAATTAGTGAGATTCGAGCGCATAACCTCTCGCTTAAAATAGTATGCCGTAACCGACTATGCTACTTAATCACTTAAAAAGTTGTTATGATTTATTTTCTATATAGTGTGGAATATGATCGAAGGAAGAAAAATCGTTAGATTAGAACTGAATTGCAATTTTTGTGTCCATATGCCAAGCCGTCCCTTTTAGCATATCAAAACTTTGAAATAAACTAACAAAATTTTCACAATTTCTTCAAAAACTTTCAATTCAAATGCAAAAACGCAAAACGGAATTGCGTGAATGAACTATTCAGTTCACGTAGGCATGTTGATTGATTGATGACTAAACGTCAAGCAACAGAGACTTGAACATTGATAGATAAAACTTTATATTTCCATTAGACGTAAAATAAAGAGAGGTAGATGTTGTTGCAAACACTTCAATTTGATTAAGTTTAACAAAATATTACTTGCGAAACAATTAGAATTTCATGCCCACTACCTGACTACGCAAGCGTAGTACTGTATTATTAAAGACCGTGTAAGGGTTGTAAGCCTGATCCTTCTTTCTCGTTTAAAAGCGGTCCAAATTAAAAAGGAACGATATCCCCTTTATTATAAGAATGTTCTTCATTTATTTCCAAATCATTTTTATCATAGCTTGAACTTGAAAATGACAAATTAAGATCTGAACAGCCAGAACAACTTTCGTAATCAGACGCTATTTGTACGTGTTTAGTATGTGTGTGATGCAGTGTTTACTTACGATCAGCAGACCCTGCAATGACGTAGCAAATTGTTATGATGTCATAAATCTTTTCAACTTTTTCCGGAGCAAGCAATAAATGATCAATTTCTAGGTCCTTTTTCATCATGAAAATGGACTTAGAACCAGGATTTCTTGATGGATTATTAAATTTAGGGATATGAAAAACCTATATCAGGTTAAATCTCATTTTTTTTTTAAAGGCATGGCAGGACCACTTTAAATAGTCCTAGATCATACATATATGAAAATGAAAATTCGCGGAAATAGTCCCCTTCAACAATTCATTAAGCGCCTCGTTATTCTCACTATATAATGCTGTTTGGACTACGGTTACGGTATATACATTACATCACACACGACTGCAAGCTGATGTAAAGAGCTGTTCCTCTGTGCAGCCATTTTCAGTGTAAACGACAGCATAACCGTTCAAACTTAGCTCGGCCCTTGGTAGTTTGAATCTGCTGTTTTTGTTTTTTACAAAAGGAAATGTGTGTAAGACCGTTATGCTGATTCTAGGCAGGATTAGTTAATACTGGTAGAATATTTACTACTTCAGAATCGTTAGAAACCCAAATTGTTCTGTACTTTAAATCGGTTAAACATTAACCTATAGGCAAATCTGTGATGCATGACTGGGTAGAGATAACTTTTTTCCTTGAACAGGATAGTAATTGCACTCATTTGAATTAAGTTAGGTTAAGGTTCGAATCCAGAATTTAAGCCAATCAGACAAGAATAAATGTGTGCCATTGCTATCCTGTTTTGGAAATATTTTGCGAAGAGACAACTTGGGTATGTCTTTTTGTACATCCTTTGTTCTTTTTAAATGTCTTTTTTAATTCTTTGAAGTCATGCAGCAAATTCTGACCAGGCAACTGATTGAGAAGTGAACTTTTTCTGAGCATTCATAGCATCTGTGTGTCGGTTCGTCAAATATTACCATTCAACTTAATTCTCCACCATCTAGGAATTTCATCGAAAATGGATTTATATAGACATTACCCAAAAATGTCGATACTAAATTCTGAAACGGCCTACGACATCAAAACAGGCCCCCTCACACACACACACACACACACACACACACACACCCACACACACACACACACACCCACACACACCAACATAGTTTTTCTCGTGATCATTCAATTTAATCTTCAATAACGCCTTCATCTGTTCATCCGGTCCCTCAGTGGCCAATAGCTTGCCTGGGGCCAAATTAGCTGTCACAAGACTTGCATTGGATGGCGACTGTTTTTCTTGTGGTATAAAAGAAGTGATGACGGGGGCATACCAGCAAGATATGTTGCAAAAGAACACTCTATACTTTTCGATGGTTAGTTGGAAAGCTGATTTTTCTGTTGTCCTGAGAGCCACGACAATGCCTGCATTGCTGACTTCATGTCGTCAGTTCGTCATTTTAAACTTAAGAAAATTAATAATTCTATTAAAACAACAGACGATGCTGGTGAATTTTGAAGTTTAAGCCTGCATAGGAACGTAAAGGCCTATATGGTGGACCCAATTAATTTGTAATTAGAGCCAATAATGATGAATACGTAATTTATGGTGTAATTTGGGATTTTGGTTTCACCAAATCCTTAAATCGGCAACGTTTCGGAATGTAGAAAGAAATTTCATGTGCCAATTCCAATTTTCAAGATTTTTTCGAAATTTGTCTACGTGAGCGAACGTGTGATGATACTTTTGGTTGATTCAGAAACAGCAAAACTGATTTATTAGCAAGCATGCTATTGCACGAGTCATATATATTTAATGAGAAAGACTATTCATTTATGCAGCTATAATACGTTTTTTCTTCAAGGTATTGCGGTCAAAAGGTCTTGCTATTTAAACAAGAGCCCAAGGGCACTATGGTTCCTTGCTACAGAATGAAATTTTGGGGCAGATGGAGGTCATCCGTAACTCCAGAACCAGGCATGCTATTTAAGTGGGGAAATGGCTCATTCTTTGCAGCTCATCAAGGTCTAATCACATACCAAAAAATTATTAACTTGTTATTATAGCCATTTTTCTCCCAAAATAAGCATAATTTTACAGATTTGACTATTGACCTCGAGTCAAATGTAACTTGACACTCTGATTCCCAAAACAAAAAGGCAAGTCCGTACAACCATCCTAACTAGACTTAAGAAATTTTGACCTGCGATAACTCCGCACATGAAGGTCGTACAGGAATCAACCAATTGCCTTTTTTTGATCAAAAGGTACTTTTGAAATCCGAAAATGGGGTCAAAATTATCGAAATACCAACAAAAAAATGTTAACATTAAGAGGTCACCAGAGGTCAAAGTCAATATGAAGCAGAATGGCAAGACAATTACACTGGTGCAACTCCCACTCCCAACTGACATCCTCTTCAGTTAACCAACCCTAATTCTATGATTGGCCAATTGTTAATATGCAAATGAGCAAAACTTGTGATACTCTTCACTTAACCACCACTGGCCAATTTTTAATATGCAAAAGAGTAAAACTTGTGAAAAACGTGAGTGGTGTTCTAACAGTCTTGGTTTTAAACAAGGTGCAGTGTAATTGCTTGATTCAGGGATGTGTTCATTACACATATCTTTGGTTGATTAAATAGTGTATATCCATGGTTAGTATTTGCCTCATAAGTGACCTTCTACATTTTATTGCACGGAGAAAATGTCTGTAGACACATGGAGGTAGACAACACACAGTAAATTCCCTTTCTAAGCTAAACTAATACAGGTGGCAAAGAAAACAAAACAGGTCAGCAACATGGACCAATGACTTTCTGTTGACATCTTTATGACTTGTTTTTTAATGCAACAGGTGGGGTGAATTATATATTTCTCAGGTGTCTGTTTTTTTTACATAAAAGATGATAAGCAGCCATCAAAACTGAAATAGCTTTTAGGCTCATTGGTCTTTATACTTTGTGCATTTAGTATTGAACCCTGGATTGTAGTATGTCAGTGGCATTCAAGATTTAATCACACTTCAGGAATTTGTATTTTTACTATATCACACTGATGGGGTCTGCTAGACAGAAATTCTATTCTTAAGAATATATATAAACCAATAATACAACCCACTGGAATGCATCATTCATACCACCTCACAAAAGATATCCATAACACTTTAAATGTAACTTCACAATGAGACAGAGCGAGGTCAATGTTAAAAAAGTGTATTATGTAATAGCAAAATAGAATGATAGTTCCTGGCCTTGCTAATGTGAAACCACACTAGTCTTTCAACAACTCTTAGGGCATCATGGCATGGACTCTGGACTTCTATTTATACCACTCCATGTATTCTTATCAAAAACTGTGTTTAATGGAAAACAAGTAAACTTAATTCAAGTAAATCATAAATATAAATTATATCATTTGTTCTTCAAATCAATAACTATTTGGCGTCAAGCTTATTTTCATTATTTTATTATTGTTTTTGACCCTGACCTTGACCTTCAATCACATGACCGTTTTGTAAAAAAATATTTCCTTACTTTATACACAACTTGTCCCAAATATCAAATGTACAAAATCTTGGCACTAAGAGTTATTATCATTGTCAAATTCGAGTCCAATGTCCATAGTCCAAGTCCAAATTCAATATTATGCACTTTGACAAAAAAATTGTTTTTGACCCTGACCTTGAATCACATGGCCGTTTTGTATGAAAATATTCCCCTACTCCATACACAACTTGTCCCAAAATATCAAATGTACAGAATCTTGGCACTAAGAGTTATTGTCACTAAAAGTTTTTCCATGCACTTTGACAAAAAATGTTTTTGACCCTGACCTTGACCTTCAATCACATGGCCGTTTTGTATTAAAATGTTCCCCTATTCCATACACAACTTGTCCTAAAATATCAAATGTACAGAATCTTGGCACTAAAAGTTATTGTCACTAAAAGTTTTTCCATTTTTGGCCGATATCTGACCCCAGGTGACCCCTACGGGCACCAAAAACAATAGGGCACATCTTCACAATATGGCGGACCTACCTACCAAATGTGACTCCATACCGATTTTCCTATCTTAAGTTAGAGCGTACCTAAGCAAGTGTCACAGACACACACACACGCCAAGTTGAATACATAGGTTCCTTTGCTAACGCAAGTAACCAACAAAATGATTTGCAACTTCATGCTTGTAGTTGTGGATAACCAAAAATGGGAAGATATTTAAGATGATATATTAATTGTTTACGGAAATGAGGTTGTGTTTTTTCTCCATCACCTCACGTCTTCCATCTTTACCTCACCCCTCCTTCACCCCACGCCCCCCCCCCTCAATTAGCGACGCTATTCTTGATCTTACTGGTTTATATATTTTCCAGACCATCATATTTTCAATCAAGCACCCTCCGCGGTCAAAACAGCACATTCCACTTTGCACTGCTTTGACCAAGTTTGAGATCAGTCGCGACAGCGTGAATCTCGAGGAACAGCTCGGCGAGGGAGAATTTGGTGTTGTATATAAAGGCACGGCTTTACCTATCTACCTACTGTGGCGTAGCGGTTATTATACCTGTCTACAGACCACGAGGCCCTGGGTTCAAGCCTGGGGTGGGTAGACACGCCAGTGCACCACAACTGGTTATCAAAGGCCGTGGACATTGACTTGGTTGTCGATGTTATGTCTGTCCGTACGTCGTACCTGTGTTCTCGTCCGGGTCGTATTAAGCGTTTCGTGATAGCATTTGTACTATCATAACCGAATACGCAGGCGACGACCCCGTCATTGTAATGTAATTGTGTGTTCAACTCTCTCTCTCTCCCTTCACGGCAAGGTACACTGTAAGTTGGTCGTCGCCATGGTTCGTATTATAAAGAAATGATCCTATCGTCAAAGTTGTGAAGTTTAAATGACAGAGGACAATTAAAAGTGTATGAAAATGTAAAGGTAACATTAGCTACATTGCTTTAACATTTATTGCCAACCATGAAAATAGCACATCATCAAAATCATTCAAAATTGACCATCTTACAGCATTTAGACATCTCAGGCATAAATATATATCATGTTTACATCACGACAGCTTTGGTATTTTATTTTTGAATCCTTTGTTGGATACAATTCTATTATAATTGTTTGAAGTGGTGCAGCAAATTCTGAATAAAACCTTTTTAGTCTTTTCCATATCTCCAATCAAAACTCCAACAGGAGTTAAACATATTAAGAGTTTGAATTGGCCACCCGGCGCCTTTACATCACAATTTCAGCAAAAACTGAATATCTTTTTGATTATACATATAATTCAATAAAAAATGAAGAAAAATGATTAGCCACCTTATTTTGGGGTAGAAGGAGGGGGAGTGCACCCTTTGTCCTTATAGCGAGTCGCCCAGTCTATTGTTAATTGCATATTCATGACCACGGAAATATGCAATTAAAAGTTACTTTCTAGCTGTCTAGTGTTAACTGAAACGTCAATCAAACATGTAAATTGTTCTTACTTTCCATTGATCTTAGTTTGAGAATGGAAATAACGTCATCATCACCGTTGGCATTGTCGTCTTCATCACATCTTTGCTATTGTAATTAGCATTACCACGATGATGCTTTATCGTATATACGTTAAGTTCAGAGTCATCATCGCCATTATCAGTATCACCATCATCAATTATCATCGCCATCATAAGCATATGTCGTCGTCAACGCCGTCCTTGTTCTTATCGTCAGTATTATTCTTATTACGATCATTACTATACGATCATCATGCTTTACCAGTATCATTGTTGTCATAATCACAATTATGTTCGTTTTCGATGTTGTCAACGTCATCATTCTCACAATTATCATCACTTAGCATATGCCGTTAGAAGTGCTGTCGTATGATAAATATAACTCACATGATGAATATTATAGCACCAACAGCGCGCAATCACCAGTTCCAACCACGCTCCCGAACGGGAGTCCTCCCAATGGGAAGATGTTTTGTCATTATAACCCACCGTGCATCTTTCAAAATTCATATCTCTCTTAAGAAATACATACGGTAAAATAGGTTTTAGCCAGAGGTAGGAAAATGCAAGAGAAACATTCTAATTTTATTGGTGCAACAGAATGAGGAAATTGTTTTCTCCATTTTCACCGGCGCAAATTTGACTTTTACCTGGGAATTTTAGAGTAATCTTTATAAATTCATTTTAATATTTTCTGAAGAGCAGATGTTAACATTTAGTCGGAATTTGGAGTTTTCAACCGTGTAGGAGCGATTCCATGGTTCTCGACAGATGTAGCGCTGACATATCGCCCATATACATATAGCATTTGAAGACTTTCGTGATTGAATAAAAGTTAATAATTGGGGCAATCGATCTTTTACAAAATACAATTTTAAGTCATCCGAATTTCAGGCTTATTACACTCAGCAGATTAAAAAGTTGAACAAATTCGTGGTCATGTTGTAATTCGTTGAAATTTGGGAAGTGATGATATCAAATAGGGTCGCCGAAAGAATTAGAGCGACTGTCACACCAGAATATATGTGGGGAAGCGAGTGGATGCACGAGGTGGCACTAGCGGGGTCCATGCTCTAGCCCCCTATTGAGCAAAATCAATAAGAGAAATAATGAATGTAACAGACATATTTCTCGATTTTAGTTATATACTTCTACCACTGATGAAGGTCAATTCCTCTGAAATGTGGGCATATATAGTCCATACCAATAAAAATACGGATGCCTGTATTGATCTGTTTTCCTTCCGTTTGTTTCGTTCCATACGGCAGGTAGATGCATGCAAAGAGGACCTCATTTATGCTCTAAGTGACGTCGGCTTAGATACAGATAGCTCACCAACTCTCGAACGGAATGATAAGAATCTCATGCCCGGCATCAAAATCCAGGCGTCGCCACTGGCAGAACGCTGTCATTTTGAAATTCAAAAAGAGTCAGACCAGTTTGACAGCTCAGCATGATGTTCTAATGACGTCATATATTGTCGAAAATCTTAGACAGAAAATCTTGGTCTGAAAAATTGAAAGAGAAAAATATAGGCCAACATCATCTCGAAATGTTCCTGTATTTATGTTGCCAATGTGCTATACAAAACTTTTTTTGACCAGTGGCGCAACTAGAGTGCTGATCCAGGATGCCCGTGGGAAATTTGTTGTCAATTACAAACTTATCAGTGTTATTGTTCGGAGACCTCAAATCTCGAATTTTGTTCGTGGCCCGTGCGATTTACCCACCCTTTCCTCCATATTGCTGCCAGGGGTGTAGGAAGCTTCCGAAAATTGAGGGTACGACCTCTTAGGGGGAACTTCCCAAGTCATATACATACTGACATACGCCCCCACTATATACATAATAAAGTAAAAGGGGCACTTTTTCAATGGGGACACATTCCTCCCGTACATGGGACTGACAAAAGTAGCCAGTTTCCTTTCTATTAGGTCAGTAAAAAAGGGACATTTCATTTTGAAAGGCGCATTTTTGTAACTTTCTTTAAAAGTGGGCGCACATTCTACCAGTTCTTGCACCTTTGAAAGTAATTCAGGGCACTTTTTATTTTCAAAAGTGGCACTTTCGTCATTTTACGGAAAAGTAGGGGGCACGTGGCTCTCTTGAATTCTGGTCAAAAAGCGTGACAAACTATCGTTTCAAAAGACCCTATTTGATTTCTAGAAATGGTCTTTTTTACAGGGGAAATTCATAGAAATTTTATGTTTCATGATCATTAAAATCATTGCGTAAAATAGTGATGAGTTCCGTTCGATTTGGGAATTCTATAAATGACCTCGGCGAATTGTGTATACTGACCCCGGCGAATTGTGTATACTGACCCCGGCGAATTGTGTATACTGACCCCGGCGAATGGTTTATCTGTCTATACACGCATTTAATGCGCATTTAAAGGATTTTGCACTCACCGCGGCCCTCCTAAAGTCGGGCCATTCCACTCGAGCCAAAGTCATTTTGCCCAGTGCATTGAATGCGTTTATAAAATGTCTATCATAGAGCGTGACGTCATTCGCCCAATACTACGTATAAGCCGAAGGTCGAGAGACAAAACTTCCTATACATAAAGTGTGGGGAAAACGTGATGTGTTGATGTAGCCATTTTTCTTTCTCCAGCGTGCTTTTTTTCGTATAAGCTTTGAAAAGCACGGTACATACATTTAAGTGAATGATGGATTTCGTAAAAAGTGGTATACGAGTCTAAATTTGTATAGTTATCGATTTTATTTTGCATTATTTTTCTGGATAAATATTTTCATTTAATGTTCTTTATGTTTAACTAAATTTAAGGTGTATTTGTTCGAGACTATACGCGCATTGTGGGAAGAAACAAGGCGTATATAACAACTTCTACTCGAAAATTACTTTGATTGATCACGAAATACACGTAAAATGGGTTATTTTAGCTTATTTAATGATATTCCAACGAAACACTTCAATTTGATCAGAAATTAGTGCGCAAAATAGTACTGACCAATAATTTATACAATTTCGTGATTGTGATTTTTATTTTTTCTCGCACGGAAGCAATATTACAAATAGTCCAACGTTAAGGTTAATGTTACGGATCTGACATAAATCAGTCACAGTGAAAACTCACTGACGTCGGTTATTGTACTTTAGGCCGTCCAGGATATCAACTTTTGCAACTAGGCCTAGACCCACAATAGGCCTACTATGCCTAACGTTAGGCTGTAAGGCCTAATAGGCCTATGAGTAGCAGTCTGATAGTGGGACCGAAGTTAATGCAGCTAAGGAATTGTGTTTTTCTTTATTATTTTTTTCTCGTATTCTACGCCTTTTAGTTCAATCTTAGAATCACTAAAGCCATTCACATTTCAATCAGAGCAGGGAGCAAATATTTTCAATCTATATATCCCACTTCCTGGAGCAAATAATAGCTTTTTTTTTGATAATCACTGCAATTCATGTCCTAGTCACAATCTTTAATTTCTTACATAAATTGAAGGATTGGAAAGATCTTAGCACTAAAAGTTTATACTAAAAATGATCAAGTGGTCAAAATTTTAAACACCACATCAATGAATTATGAAAGACATCTAAGTAACAAAGTATTTACTAATTTAAAAGAAAACGTTAAGGTCGTCCTGGCCTGTAGTAAGTCTATATCACAAAATCTACATAAAGTATGCAAATTGAGGCCTGAGATTTAACCACTGTTTAACCGATTTTGATGAAATGTTTTCCCACTTGGATGGTTTATATTTCAAAACAATTGAGTTATTTTAGCCTATACACAACCATACGCTTCTAATGAGGTAAAGAGATACAAATTGAATTAGGCCCAGTATAATCCTTTTTACATACTGGCATACTAAAATATGGCAGATCAGACCTGACAACTATTTGTCTGTTATATATGTACATCTACATTAAATGTCTACCTGACATTTTCTTGTTAAACCTGGCAACTATTTGTCACTCTTAGACATGTACATCTACTTTAGATGTATACCTGGCATTATTCTGTTAAACCTGACAACTATTTGTCACTCTTAGACATGTACATCTACTTTAGATGTATACCTGGCATTATTCTGTTAAACCTGACAACTATTTGTCACTCTTAGACATGTACATCTACTTTAGATGTATACCTGGCATTATTCTGTTAAACCTGACAAATATTTGTCACTCTTAGACATGTACATCTACTCCTAGATGTATACCTGGCATTATTCTGTTAAACCTGGCAACTATTTGTCACTCTTAGACATGTACATCTACTCTAGATGTATACCTGGCATTATTCTGTTAAACCTGGCAACTATTTGTCACTCTTAGACATGTACATCTACTTTAGATGTATACCTGGCATTATTCTGTTAAACCTGACAAATATTTGTCACTCTTAGACATGTACATCTACTTTAGATGTATACCTGGCATTATTCTGTTAAACCTGACAAATATTTGTCACTCTTAGACATGTACATCTACTTTAGATGTATACCTGGCATTATTCTGTTAAACCTGACAAATATTTGTCACTCTTAGACATGTACATCTACTCTAGATGTATACCTGGCATTATTCTGTTGAACCTGACAAATATTTGTCACTCTTAGACATGTACATCTACTCTAGATGTATACCTGGCATTATTCTGTTAAACCTGACAAATATTTGTCACTCTTAGACATGTACATCTACTCTAGATGTATACCTGGCATTATTCTGTTGAACCTGACAAATATTTGTCACTCTTAGACATGTACATCTACTCTAGATGTATACCTGGCATTATTCTGTTAAACCTGACAAATATTTTCTTCTGTTATGTGCATCTACCTCAGATGTCCACCTGACATCGTTTTAAACCTGAAAAAATTGTCACTCTTATCTACTTCATATGCCTATTGGATGTTATCTTTAGAGGTCTAAAATCACATCTTCTTTCGCCGTCTAATAGATATTATCCATAAGTTAACCACAAGTATGACGTATTGCTTTAGTTATATGTCAGGCTGTCATATGTCAGGCTGTCATACAACTGTAATATAAAAAATAGTATAGGCTATATGTAAAGTGTGAATGTAGAGCTCCATATTAAAAGCCTATGTTTTTGTGTTGAATAATAGCTGTTAGAAATGTGCATTTAAACAAATTAAAAGTACATATATTTTTCAATAAATTACTTCGCCTTCACGAAGAATTACCAAATGAAAATAAAATAAAATTTCTTCAAACATGATGTGCATCTGGAAAAAAATTATAATAAGTAATACTAAACATTTGTTTTAATAACAGAGGCCATCAACCTTATTTTTTTAAATTGAAAAAGTTTGTTGTAATTCTCAGTGCAGGCAGAAACTTTGACTAGAACGGTAAATACCGTCATGGTTCGCATGCCAATGCAAAGTGACACCCATATCATATGAACCAGCCAATTTTAAAAATGGTATCTCACACAAGATGCAAGTCCCACATGGCATCCCATGTCCCACATGGCATCCCACCCCATGTTCTACATGACATCCCATTCTATGTCCGACATGGCATTCAACCATATCTCTTACATGGCATTCCACCATATGTCCCACATGGCGTCCCATCCTATGATCCCACATGTTTCACATAAATCCCATCCCATTTCCTAAATGGCATCCCACCCCATGTCCCACATGACATCCCATCCCACCCTTTATGGCATTCCACCATATCTCCCACATGGCATTCCACCATACAGTATGTCCCACATGACATTCCACCATATGTCCCACACGGCATTCCACCATGTCCCACATGGCATCCTACCCTATGACCCACATGGCATCCCACTATATGTTCCACATGGATCCCATCCTATGTCCCACATTAATATAATCATATGTCCCACAAGGCATCCCTCCCTATGTCCACATGGCATCCATCTCTGTGTCCCACATGGCATCCCTCCGAATGTCCCCCATGGCATCCCACCTTATATCCCGCATTAGTGGCTTCCTTAACTCCCAATGACATCCTACTTTATGTCCCACATGGCATCACATCCCTTGTCCCCATGGCCTCCTACCCTATGTTCCACATAGCCTACAACACTCTATGTTACTCGTGGCAACCAACCCCATGTCCCACATGGCATCCCACCCGATGTCCAACATGACATCCCATACCATCTCATGTCCCTCATGACCTATCCCATAGCATTCCACCCTGTCCCTCATAGAATTCCACCATATATCCCATATTGCATCCCACCCTGTTCCACATGGCATTCCACCCCATGTTCCACATGGCATCCCACCCCACGACATCCCAAAGGCTCTATAAGACTGTCAGAAGTCTCGTCTTAGCTATCAGTCCCTGATTGAGCACACTATGTATGCAAGTCTGTCAGTCAATATAATAAGTTATATGCAAAAACCTGTTTAATAAGGAAACAAAAAAGGCGGAGTCAAAGAATCATGCCTGATATAGCCCTTGGTGCATACCACATGTTATATATTCTATCATATGTCCACGCATGGCACCCATCCATGCACTGTGTTGCATCCCTCCCTAATTGTCCACATGCAGTCACACTCCTGACTGAGCATACTAAATAGAATAAAAAGTCTTGTCAGTTCATATACTGTAGCAACTTTAGGCAAATAACCACAATAATAAAGGAGGAGTTTTAAAATCATGCCTGATACAGACGTTGGTGCACAAATATTTTGAAGAAGTTTTAAAGGTTTTAAATCTTCAGTATTATGAGAGACACTTGATGATCTCTGAAGAATTTAGGGAAATTTTATCATCTTACACTTATCTTCGAAGGAAATATCAAACGTTTTGTAGATTTGTTTAAGGAACTAGTCTTTAACCTGCCTTAAGAGTAATTTCTTTTAAGATGTATAGTATAAGGAAATTCCAGCCCTTCCATGAGAATAACTGAAGAAATTTTAACTTTTTCTGAGGAACTCAGCAACTGTGGACTGACGAAATCGCCATTACATAAGGTTCGCATTATGTTCAGCATACTCACCAAAAACCTTTTATTATTGCACAGTATAGTTAACAGGTTAATGAAACTACACGCCATCAGATTTATTCCAAATAAAAATGACTTTGTAAACACGCACCTTTTGGCAGTCTCTAAATCACATATTGTATGCCTATGACCCATTGGATTGAGTTTGAAATACTGTACACAACATTACAAGTTATTTACAAGGGTATCAATAAACTTATTTCATGGCACCCCAATTGTGGCTTAATAAGAAGTAGTGATGAGCATGTCAGGGAAATCTCTATATATTTCAGATATAAATTAGGCCCTAGTTATTTGATATACGTTAGTATAAGGCTAGCATCCAATATGGAACAATGTAAAGCATTATGTTTAGGCTAAGCTTAACAGCTGATTTGTATATTGAGGTTCTTTTATTGAATCAATTGTTTTGAAATTGAACAACAATATCAAGCATTTGACAGACCTTCCAATAAAAAGAAAATTAATTGAGAAACATCTAGGCCGAGGTTGATATCATAATAATATAGAAATTAAAAACAAAAGTATCAGTATCAAAGCCTATATAAGCTTGTTTCCAAAAATCATAACATGTCCAGGCTATACAATCACACAATATAGAACAGTTGGGGACAGATCACCCCCTCCCCTCCCACCAATGAGGTCTAACTGAAGTGTCAAATGCGGTACTGCGTAAGACCGTGTGCCCGCTTATGGGCCCCTGGCGAGGCCTATGGGGCGAATCCTTGGTTGGGGTCCAGGAGACGAAGCTCCGAAGATTTCTTGTTTTTGGTGCTCCAAAATGGCTGAAAATCAACACAAAGTTCGCTAATTTGATTGACGGCAAGAAGACAATTTTTATTTTAATGTTTAAATCTACTCAGATAATCATTTGGGTTACCATTTCTAAACAAGCATAGGGGAAAAGGTTTCTGCAAATTGAGTAAATTCAGGCAAAATTGTGAGGCTCATGGGCGAAGCCTTGCAATTATATAGCTTGGGTCCAAGGGCGAAGCCGCGGCATCCCGGAAGCTCTTGATTTGTTATGCCCCACAATGGTAACGTTTAAAATCAACACAAATTTCCAACATGTATGTGAAAAGAAGACAATTTCGTGTTTCTTTAAATCTATTCAGATAAGTATTTGCGGAATTTCCCTGCAAATTGAGAAAATTCGGGGGAAATTGTGGGGGTTTATAGGCGAAGCCTTGGAAGCAGCGGGGTAGGAAATTATATGATATTGGGGGATAGATTTTATCATTTGCCTCAATAAACCTCAGTACATAGCCTTTTTTTCAAACATACTAAGAGCACCCCACCTCCCCCAGTGGTGAGGCTTTGCCCCTGGAAAATATTTCTATAAAAGGAATATCTCGAGAAATTTCCTTTAAATTTTTGGAATTATTTTTCCATTTTTTGGGGAGTTTCCTTTTTCGAGAAATTTGGCTTTCATTTTCATGAAATTTTCTTCAATTTCTGCGAAATGTTTTTTAATTTTCAGGAGTTTTTTTGTCTTCTTCAATTTTTGGGGAATTTTTCACGACTGATTTCGAGAAATTCCTTTCATTTTAAAGAAATTTGCCTCATTTTTATTTTTGGAAAAATTTCTTCATTTTCGGGGAATTTTCTTTATTATGAAAAAAATTTCTTCAATTTTCTGGATTGTTGCCAAAATTTCCAATAATTTTACGAAGCCATTTACAAATAGTTATTGGACATAATAGACTCTTATATTTTCTAGCCTTTTTGAGACAAAAATAATATTTGGCTCCCCATCCCTACCTCACCCATGTCAAATACCTTCCTAGAATCCTACGCCACTGACGTTATAAATTGTGTGGATATGATATATCCATTCTGCATGTTTTCCCCCAACTCCAGGTTTCTTTAAAAAAGGCTATGTACCAAAATGTATGTCTTTATCACAATCCAAAAAGTATTTGTAAAGGAGGGAGGGGGTGGTCCTTATATTATAAGAAATATTGATAAAATCAGGCACCATTTCGCCAAAATTGAAGAAAATATTCCCAAAATGAAGTAAATGTATGAAAATCAACACAAACTGATCAATTTCGAAATCTACCTTGAAAATTGAGAAAATTTGGGCAAAACTGTGGGTATCAAGTCTTGGTCTAAAGTTTTTGTTGCAGCAAAGTGGCTTCAAATCAACACACAAAAAAACGAAATGTAATTTACGAAAAGAACAACAAAATAAATTATAATGTTAAAATCTACTCAGATAAGTATTTGGTTTACCATTAACCAGCTAACACTGTCAAGCAGAAGAGAAATTTCTCCTACAAATTCGTCCACAATACTGTTGGGTTCACGGATGCAGCTCTAGGGTCGAATTGGCGAATCCCCTGGTTTGCTGGAAGATTTATATTACAGTTTTTGACATGTTTGATGTCTAACAACAGAAAAATGCATGGCTCTTGTGTGGGCGGGCATCTTTCCTATATACATCTCCTGCAGTTACCAAACCCGAGTCCAATCAGCATCATGCCAAGTCGAGTGGACTGTTGGAAATGATTCTGATATCTGATGATTCAGACGTGATTGAGTTTTATCTCTAATTTAAACAGAACAAGCATCCAACATTTTAATTAATTTTGTCTTCAATTTTGCTTCAATACTAGGCCACCTTTTTCCCCGACGAAATAGTCAATTGCCCGCGATAAAAAACATTCTGAACGGTGTGTCACGCCCCTTAACTTACGCCCCTACGCGCGGGGAAAGGTGATTTAAAATTACATTAGGTGATATATTTAATTCTTGTTTCTATTCGTCAATAATATACTGCTTCAATTAAAAAAATATTGTTCTATATAATTCAATATTAAACATCTAATTTACATATGTCAATGATATTATGTTTAATTGCTGTTTGATTTCTTATAACAGAAAATGAGATTATCTTTTCTACTTTACAAGGTATGCTTAACATCGTATAATTTTTCAGAATTAGCTGCTTTCGATAATCTCATAGAAAATAAGAAGACACGGAAGAGTCCTAAAAACAATGAATTCACATAGGAAAACACAGCGGTCTGCCCGTTTATTTAAAATTTGCATGAACATTTGCATATAGGCTTACTACTGAAACTTCAAAAATCTGCATCAGCGTCAATTTTTTGTGAAAATGCGTCGCTACTCTTTTGCTATGGAATTCATTAGAATTTTAGCTGACTTCAGACTTTCGTACAAACATGGAGGGTACCTCCACCAGAGATACTCTTTATAATGAATTCGCAGTGGATCGGCAAATATCTGCAAAAGATATATCTAATAAAATCCAAACTTGTATGTCTCTGTCTTTCATTGTATACAAATATGAACATTTATGTCATGCAAATCGACCAGACAAAATATGTCACCCGTACAGAATGTTCTGGGGGAAGTACGTAAATGCGATCTCGTCACGGTGGGGTCGTGTTCCTTGCCCTCGTAGTGCCGCCACTGATCTAGAGACGTAGATATAAAAGCGTAATCCGATCATTCTCAGTCGGTCGAAAAAACTTGGCACTTCGGCTGCAAAATGTTTCTCAATCAGGGGTGCAGTATGCTAATTAGTTCATATGTTGTCACCACTTGATTGGTTCCGAAACTTGTCATGAGGTGCATGGGACTAATTTTTAATATTTGATTGCTCAATTAGAGCGTTGAAGTTGAAATGACTAATTCATTAGCAACACAATGACCTAACTTTGAAATGGGCTCGACGTGAGATTAAATTTCATAGGCATGCATGTCGTTCGGAAAAGTATCGGTATGACGTTAACACTGCCCAAAATTCCAGTCGGATGGGGATCCACGAAATCCGTTTGAAATAACACAAGCCAGTGATGGCGCCAGGCACCACTAACTTGGGAAAAATTGACCCAAAAAGTTTGTGGGACTATGCCCTTGTCATACGAAAGTAAACTGATTGAATTGTGTCCCTGTCCCAATATCCATAAACAGTACAAGTGATTCTGCAATAACCTTTCAGTGGATCACGTACCCCCACCCCCTTCCCCTCCCCCCCAAGACAGTTTCTCCTCGGATTTAAACGAATTAAAAATTCGATCTTGCCGATAAGTGGGGGTCTTGTGACTCTAATCCCCAGTCATCCCCCCTCCCTCTTCCGTGGTGCAAGCATTCGCTAACGTACGGTTATGAGTGACAAGTTGGGAAAATCGCAAGATATTTTTCTTTTATAAACTTTACCATTGCATGTAATAGTTGTTCATATTTCGTGTCGGTTGATAATTTACGTATAAAAGTGCAAGTTGTTTTAATTTTTGCAGTTTTGCAAATTCAAAATAACTGTTTGTAAATTTTCCACATGGTAAAAATAATTACTGTACTTCACTGCATTGCGTGCTAATATATATGCAATAATTGAAACTTGAAAGCACGGGCGTTTCTAGCTTTACGTACTTTCAGGGGCTAAAGCCCCATAAAAAGACATCTCATCAAGACGTTCACCTCCCTATCTTGGTCCAAAATGGAAGGTCTTTGGTCCTTAGTTGTAGATATTGGTTCAAACTTTTAACCCCCTTCCTCGCCATTGCTTGAAAGCCTCATTTCATGAACATTATAGTCTGTTCTGAATAAATCTACCCGAAGCGTTTGGAGGAATGTTAGGATGTGATGTCACTTGTAGTCTGATTTCAGTCGTTTCTAAAAAAAAAAAAAAAAATTTATACTTCAATATCGTGTTAGTAGAAGAATATGCTTTCTTTAATATGCGTCACTCTATTAGCATTTTGCGCATCGCAACCTCAACCCTGTCAATTAACGCACACTTGCGGGACGGGTGGGAAACGACATTCGCGTAAAACCCATGCATCTTAATTGTAATATCATACAGGCACGTAGCCAGAAATCTAAAAGGGAGGGGGTCTATGGACATTTGTTTTCTTACCCGAGTGAACTATATATAAAGCGGAAAAACTCATAAGCATAACTATTACAATAATCAAAATAAGGTCTCCCCAAAAATCTACATTCAGCAAGGTGGGGGGAGCCGCAGCTTTCCCTTGGCTACTTGCCTGATATCATATGACATACAGTGAAAATACGAACACAAAATTACTATACTATATTGAACAGTCAAATGCATGAAGAATAATTATGTTTATTTCGTTTTTTCTTTCTTTAACCTATATAACAACAGGCGTCACCATCAGAGAGTAATAACAGACTAGAAAAGCAAAACCAAACAAGCACATGTCCTCGCCAAGGAGACATTTATCCTCAGGAGACGTGGTCCTGCCTTCAATCATCTGATCATTGATGAAGAAGAAGGTATCAATGTTGTTAAATTGACCGAGCAACAACATGAGAAGCACTAAGATACTTGTATCCACATGGAGACAACAGTATAAGGACATCTCCTGAGACGTAGGAAACGGTTTTAAGTACCAGAGCCTTAATTCCCTGGAGGGACAGGGAAACGTGTCCCCACCCCCTCCACTTTTCAGCATAATAAAAAAGGTTGTGAAAAACACTTTGCATGCTTTGTGAAGGAGAATTATATACGACTCTGTCACAAAGGCTACATCCCGGTTGCATGATCGCATTATTAAGATAATTTCACGAAAACTGAAGAAAGCTTCCTGAAAATAAAGGAAATTTTCCCAGAACTGACGGAGACTTCCCGAAAAGTGAAGGAGATTTCCCAATGAACACCAATGTTTCCTGGACAGATGGGAACCTAATTTACATGTGAAATGTTTCTGCTTGTCTGCTTGTCTAGCCGCTGGGAAATTCTGGGGGTACCTCCATCAGAAAGTTGACACTTCTTACGCCCCTGGTCTGACACACACTGGCCCAAATGGGAGACTTCAGGCCGGTGTGATATTAAATTTTGCCCCCTTCGGTCCTTATTTCGCCTCCCCCTTCCGTCCTTATTTCCTAAGAAATGTCTAGTGAATTTGACCCCCACCGGACTGATTTTACTAGATAATTTGCTGGTGTCTGTACGGTTCCTTCAATAAATTTTGTGTACTGAAGTGATAAGCTAAAACCTTAGTTAGTATTTATATTATATAGTTAGTATAAATATTAGTATTTATGTACGGAATACAGCGCCGCTGTACTCGTAGAATTTGCCCACGAACAGAAAATGGTTTGCAGTATAAGTACTTCGGTGAAGAAGAAATATTTTCTTCGATCTGGGAAGTACCCATCGGGATTTACTAAAGAAAAAACGTGCTTTACGCAAAACGGCAGTGAGATTTACTGTGAAGGGAGAAGAAGGGCTCTTTCTTGCATAAGGGGGACAAGTTGTTGTCTCGTCCGTTGAGGAGGGAAGAAAAATGCTTAACATTGCTTCATTGCGGTGTTGGAGGCAAGCGCGTAGCCAGAGGGGGGGGGGGAGGGGGGGCTAGGCCCCCTCCCTTCATTGAGAAAATATTGTCACTTTGTCATTTTGGAAGGGCAGTTCCTGCACTAGGGGGCGTTTTTCAAAAATTTCCTCCATATACGTTACACGCCAACCCATAGTGGTGCGTACGTAGCGCAGTTACAATAGGGCAAATTTCACCAAGGGCTGATGGTCTGGGCCCCCTCATTAAAAAAATTCCTGGCTACGCGCCTGGTTGGAGGTAGGATGGGCTAACCAAGGCATGAACTGTAAATTGTAATGATCATTTATAATCTAACGTTAGTGTTAATCCTTTAGGCCCAGGTCCTAGTCGAAACCCCCTACAGTAGGGTCATTAATGCTCATGGGAGAAATAGACTAAGGACATATGCCTACGTTAGGCCTAGGACCTTAAGCATTTCCTAGGAAAGAAAGGCTGGGGGCCCAAATTTCCTAGCGGACCGTTTGAGAGGGGCGGGGGACCAAATTTACTGGATGGCTACGGCTTAATTGTCTGGGAGCCCAAATTTTATAGGAAATAGGGGCGGGGGGGGGAGGGGGAAAAGTTTACTGGAGAGACAAAATTTACTTTTACACCGGCAGACCGGGAGATCTTTGGAGTCAGTCAAACATTTTCATTTTATATGATAGAGGACAAGTAAAGAGCGACTACGTCCCAAAAGTTTTTCACGGTCCTCTCATCTCCAAAGAGGTTTTTTGAAAGCTCTTCTAATTTTGAAATCCTGAGAAATTCTAGCTGGTGTCACTGTAGTTAAAATTAAGACTGTTGGTCTCGCTAGTTAACGGGTAATTGGCCTACCCAGACCCGCCAATAGAATTTCGTAGCCTGGGGCAAACTAACATTTTCATGTCTCGAAAAACATAAATAATAAAAAAAGGTCTACAGCTATTTTAAATCCACTTTATACTGTTTTCGCTTTAGGCAAGCATGGGTTTTCGACGATTTTTGCTTATATTTTTATATTTAGGCTATATTTTACTTGTTTAATGCCCGAAATATATTCAGGTACATTCGTGGCCCCCTGAGCACGGGATTGAGGGGAAAATTTCTGAAGGAAAATTACTCAACGAAAAGGCAAATGCTAACGTCAGAACAGGGAGCTTTTAATAAATCCCTGGCATGTCATGGCATGTCGTGTCAGGTGGTTATCATGAATTTAGGCAAAACAGATTTTTAAGAACCAACAAATCCATGCTCAAAATACACGACAACAATATTAACACCGATGGATAACCGTATACGTGCAATACACCGTTAAACAGTTCCAGTATGCTATTGCGCACAAGGACGTATGAATTTAAGTTTAAAGTAAACAAACCAACCGGCTTGAGCGCCCAGCAAAATATGCTCTTGGCTTGCATAGTATTATCGCGCGTCGTTTAGTAATACGCACTTTGTACAATTTGTTTGTAATTTACTCGCAACTCAAATTGGCGGACGCTTTAAACTTTTAATATCGGAATCGGTCGTTTCCGGAAATATCATTTAAATAACGTCACATGGCCGAAATTCACGTGACCATAATGGACCAATCAAATTCCGAGGAATCCTGATGTCTGCACAATTTACTAGCGTATGGGGTCAAGCCCATTTAAAATACAATTTCACACAATAATCAACAGTATAAAGAGGCCTACATACACAAATAAGCACATCACTGAGACTTAAATGGTAGTTTAATTTGGTTAGGAAATTCCATACCAAACAGAAAACTTCGTATAAACTGTATCCTCTCCATTCACACAATGTTTCCAATTGAGGTGGTCGGTTCGACGTAACCGTGCACGGGCTCAAAACACTTTAATCAAGTTGAAGGGAAAACTGTATCATTACAGTCAATGGGATATCTTTTTATGAATACTTGTGTCGCCTCAGCCAGTCAGCGAAAATTAATGGTACTTATATATTTTAGAAACTACTGTCTAATACACAACATGTGTTAAGAAAAATAAATTCTGTGGAGTATTTTTAGGAAAATGACAAAAATTATGTTTTTCTCTTTTCCCGTTGAATGCAATGATAACTGACTGTTTGTTTTCCCCCTTGACTGAAGTTCGAGATCGTCAAAAAAACATTGTTACGTCGCCGTGCACTACAACATTCCCGGATGTCCGACCTCCTCGATATGCACAACTAGTTGTCTCCCTCACAGATAACAAAAGATTTGCTGCCGAAAGTTCTCGATACTATTTTCACATTTTGTGCAGCGAGGTCAACGGCACATTTCATACCATTGGGGTCTCCGCACTGAACATCAACGTCTTCAAATTTGAACAATTTTTGCCAATTCGTCCTATTTTTGTGTTTCAAATGTGCAAAAATACTTTTAATGTTTCGTAAATGTGAAACCCAACGAATATACAATGTTCCGTTCAGAAAAAACAAAATTTTAACGTGCACACTAGGCCTAGGGCCTACTAGTCAGATAACATATGACTGTGTACTGTAGCCATATGCATCAGTATTGCAAGTAGGCCTAGTGTGTAGCATGTAGGGCATACTGAGTGAGATGTTTATCTCACTAAGGGCCTACATGCATTGAACGTAACGTTAGTGTTATAAACGTACCTGAGGCCAAGTTGTAACTTGAAATCTTACCTGGTTATCGCGTATTCCTTAATTGAGACAGTCTGAATGGAAGACAGTACGGATCCTCTTGAAATGTGACAACAAAAAACAACCCCCATAAGAAAAGAAGTATCCAGGCAGAGCAGTTGAAACTTTGACGCAAATTTAGATACTTTACGTGTGAATACAACACAAAGCTTAAATACATTTCACATAACGTTTACGTACGTAGGCCTACGGCGTGCATGTAATGTTGTGCTATAATGTACGTGCGTACAAGTTTATGAAGGTAATACGCGCGCGTATTGTTTTTTTTATACTATTTTCCCTGCAGCTAATTGGTTGGTTAGTAAAAGCGAAAGTTCCTCGGCATTTTATTGGTTAAAGTACCCTGACGTTTCACGTTCGGCTAAACTTGATTTGAAAAGGTCTTTATGTAGCGGGTGTGACTTTCCACGCGGAAATATGCGCAGAAATACTCTTTGTGCACTCTGTGATATTCGTGCAGTTACCACATATCCAGATGCGGGGTTTGCGCATAACATTATTTTCTTCTGAGCACGTTTTAACTGCTTAAACGCAGCGCATCTTGAAGTAAGCTTTTTGCGAGGACAAGCTTTGAACGCATTGTCATACGTCATAATTAAAATGACTAATGATAAGATAACATATGGGCACAGTATACGTCATAATCATTTAGTTCAACAACGCAAGAGTTGTGTTTGTTTTATTATACAGTATTGCGATAAAGTGATACTTCTTCAAGTCGAAAAAATGGCCAACAAACCGTTTCAATTGGAGGAAAGCCCTCAAAATAAACCCAAAAGTAATGAAAGCCTTGACAGTGACAGCGAAAGTGACTCCTCAGATAATGAGAAGAAGCCCAGATGTCTCAGGGCAATTTTTTGCTGTGCAAGGAGGAGAAAAAGGCGCTCAAGAAGGTCAAGAAGTGATGGCGCAAAGTAAGTAATTGACCCTACCTGCTGTTACGCTTGTGTACTGTTGTATGCTGGGCTTGGCCTATGTGTGGAGTATAAAGTAAGGTTCAGGAATGCATGAACGGAATTATGGGTGTTTACAATGGCTTTTTTTTTTTTAAAGCCTTTGTACACCACAAACAATATTGGGAAGTAACTGCTAGGCCAATTCATAGTCCATTACACATAGGGCCTAGAGTAGGCACGTATGAAATTATTTCTAAAGATACCCGCATTGTGTCTCAAGTGAGGCGCGTAGCCAGAAGGGGGGGGGAGGGGGGGGGGGCTAGGTCCCCTCCATTCCTTCGCAAAAAAAGTAAAAGTTTTCGCTCACTACGGAAATACCTTTAAAAGAAGGAATACCCCCACCTCCCCACCAAGTAACAAACTCGAGATCTAATCTAAACACCAGTAATGAACTATATAGAGACTGGACATATAGAGACTCCATATACGTTACACGCCAACCCACAGTGGTGCGTACGTAGCGCAGTTACAATAGGGCAAACTTCACCAAGGGCTGATGGTCTAGGCCCCCCGTTAAAAAAATCCTGGCTCCGCGCCTGCCTCAAGTAACCGTTCAAGTTTATATGCACAGATTGTTTGATGGCTATTTTGAAGAAAATCGTGCTTGGGAATGATCACACACACCGTATGCGTGGATCGTACCACAATGGGGGATCTGGGCCTCGGGTCCTTAACCTAGGGGTCTGGGCATATAGGGTCTGAGCCTAGGGGCCTGTGTCTCTGTGATCTGGTTCTAGAGGATCTGGGACTATGACAGTATGGGGCCTGAGGATTGTCAGAAATGGGTGGAATTTAAGTTCATGTGAAAATTTCGTTGGAATATTTTGAAGAAAATCATTGGGGAAAACTCACACTTTCGGAAAAGCGCAGATTGTATGAATTCTAGATCTGGGCCAAGTAGATTTGGGGCTAGAGGCCTTGGGCGTCTGAGCCTATGGGCCTGAGCATGATCAGAAATGAGTGGAATTTAATTTTATGTGAAAATATTGTTGGTTTATTTTTAAGACAATCTTGATTGGAATACACTCACACACACCGAATGCGTGAATTGTACAAATTAGCATGGGTCTTGGCTTCAGGGTCTGCGCCTAGGCTTATGGGTCTGCGCCTAGGCTTATGGGTCTGCGCTTAGGCTTATGGGTCTGCGCCTAGGCTTATGGATCTCCGCCTAGGCTTATGGATCTCCGCCTAGGCTTATGGATCTCCGCCTGGGCCTTTTTAGAAGCCAGGACATACAAACCAAGAAAAAAGAAAAAGTTATGCTTATTGTAATACATTTTGTGACGGGATTTTAAAGATAAAAAGTGAAAAGTCTGTTCTATTATGCATCACAAATTTGCAGGAAATTTGAAGAGTTCTATTATCATTATACACGTTCAACAGTCCAGAGGTTTTTTTCCTTATATCGGTAGAAAATGTTGACAAAAAATATCGTTATCTACTGAAAATAATTCAAGAAAAGTTCCTTTAAGTGTTTAATACTTGATTTCTCTGGGATCGAACACGATATTGACGCACTTTCAACCCAAATTGCCTTTGTGTCCTCAAGAAGGCATGTCTAATTTTGAATGACTACATGCATAAACCGGCAGGTTGATATTCCAGCAAAAAAAAAAAAAAATAAAAATTCGGAATAAAACATTTTTTTCAAAAAAAGAAAAGAAAACATATTTTTTTTTTACTTATGGCTGCCCACAGTTTGCAAAATTTTTGATTTTAATCTATTAAATCTTTGTATAAAACCCAAAAACTTTAATCAAAATCACGTGATAACGAATTTGAATTCAAGTGATGAATTTCCATTTAATCTCTGTTGTGGATCAGAGCAATTTGCTCTTAAACCGAAGAACACATATTTATCGTATGAGTGCACGATAAAAGATACGACTTTTAAGAATTAACGACATCGTTTTATGTCACAATGTGAGTACTACTTTTTGCACAACAGCCTATGAAAGATAAAAAAACGTAATAAAATTGACAACCGACCGAAACAAAAAAATGATGAAAATTACGAAAAAAACAACTTACCAATTCGTGAAGTAAAACCAAATGTTGTTTTATCTATGAATAAAATAATTTCAAATTCATCTCGGGACAAATCACAACCCAAGAACCTAAGAAAAGTTCTATCCCAATTCGATTAGACCCGCTGTCGGCTAGAATTAAAAGCCATGATTGTAACGCATGCGCATTGAGTGTATATCCGTAAACCGGATGTACAAGACCAATAGTCGATCTACAGCGCTCCTGCTTCTCCAGAACAACTGATGCTATTGGTGTGGAAATAAACGCTGGAGGTTTACAAAATACGCATAGATTCGATTGAATATCAAGAAAAAGAATTTATTTTGTGATTTATAAGAGTAATTTCATACCTAATATCGAGATGTGTACCCGTCATATCAGCTTTAGCGTTAAAAGCTGATAACTCCCAATGTTTATAAATGTCAAGTTCAGATAGATAAATAGGCTCCATAAGTATTTTACGACCTAATTTAATAATATGAGGTAGCATTTATTACAACTTTGGTCATTTACTTGTGTAATTTCTATCAGCCAACAATCGAACACAATTTTCTGAAATTTAGTGGAAGGGGGGGTTGTGGGGTCCCAAAACAGCTTTCATATTTCGCCTGGAAAATAAGTTTTATATATATCTATTACTTACTTTTTTGCTATTTTCTGGCAAAAGTTGGACATTTTTTACCATGAACCACCCCCACAGGTCCAGCACTGTTTATTGAAAACCCCCTTGTTGAATTATTTAAAATACATTTCAGTGACGGAGCAGGCTTCCAAAATAAGTTGGAAAAAATGTAAATTTGCGCTGCATTAGTCAGTGGTATAGCCACGGGGTGCATGGGGGAGGGGTAAGTACCCCCACTTTTCGATGGAAAATTTAGGAATTTGGGATAATTTTGGTTTATAAAATTTCACTTTTGTCTTTGGAGGGGATCTAGGACCCCTCACTTTTTGAAAGCTGGCTACGCCACAATCAGTGGCTCAGCTATCGTCCACGGAGGATATTGTGTTCGGTATTTGCGATATGACATTGCTTGTGCTGCGTACATTTATGTTGAGATGTGCGCACACAGTTTAATCACTGTCATAGTATTGAGGTTTACCCATTAAAAGTGGTACCTCATTGGTTAGAGACCCTGGGAATAGAAGCACAACCTGATATGCTGGCACTTTTAACTCCCAGTCACTTGTGTCTCCTTACCAAGGACATCACTGGGGTACTCTGATTGAGTTCAGGGTCTTCTGAACGGTGGTGGTGGTAATAAGATTAGGGAGGGGAGGGGAGGGGGGGGTTGAGGTATCATTTTCCTAATTGGGTGGATTTATTAGGGTTCCCCGAAGAGGAACGCTTGGATTTCAAACTGCCATGTTAATTTTCCAAGTGGCGTCCCATTTTGGGGAGGCACCCCAACCCCGCACGAACCCCTTAGAGTGACGTCTCTGCTCCTTATTAAACATGTTGTTACACACCTGGTATGAATGTTTACCACTGAAACATTTATAACTCACGTGTAACATGGAACTCCAAACTTGGTTGAATTAACATTCCAGTTTTAAATAAGTCCGTCCGTCGGTAATGAATTCAAGTGGTTCTTCTGTGCAATGTGGGGCAAACTGTCAGTTGGGAGTGAATAGGGCGGGACATGAAGGGCACTGTCACTAAGCAATCCATTGGAGAATAAAACTCTTGACCAATAGCAGATCATGAATAGTTGCACGTAAGGGGTACACATAACACCGCTTAGGAGCAGTCCCCACCACGGGGCTCGGATAACCTATAATATTAAAGCAGTATTATGAGGGCTGGGGCAACCTATCGCAAACAATAATGGGAAAGGCCTGAGCAGAGTGATGTAGTCAGAGGGCTGTGCCGCGTCTCCTTGTCACTAACTGTCAGTCTGTCAATGTTGTGATACTGTTTTTATCTGGATGTGCTTGAAGATAATCTGAATGATCCAAGGTGCTTCCAAGTTCCAAACAGAAATCAAGTTATTTTAATTCACTGCAAATTTTCCATTCACCAATTCCATCCCCTCTTCTGTGTGAATTAACAGTTTTCAGGATTTTCAGGAAAGGCTGAATGTTTAATACAGGGTCTTATATAAGGCTTGACATGGGTGGTATAACCCAATAAATAACCAAATGTGGCACCACCATAGTACTAGAGAGTCCCCAACCAGTCTCCAAATTATTGGATTGGTTTAGTGTTACAGAACACATTACTTTGCGAATGCAGGACATTCATGTGTACCTTGCAGGTCTGTTACAATAAGCCTGTCTGCTATTTCAATTAAAAAAGTGGCTCCATCAGATCTACAGTAACCTAAAACTCAAAATACATATAAAACTGGTATGTCTATTCTTGTTTAAGGCAGATGAATTGATAGATAAATAATTAGGGGATAAATGGTACACAAATACAAACATTCACATAACACTTAAGAAAAGTCAAAGTTTTTTTGTTGTTGATTGTATAATTTATTGATCTATTTTGGTTCAAATGTAAATCTTGTTTCAACTTCATCACAAATAAGTGAAATAAGCTGTGGGGGATGGGGAGTATCCCCCCCGGGGTGGCTAGGAGTATTGCCGGTTGGGATCTACAGTACAAAAATGACGGCTGAACTGAACACACAAAAACTTGAAAGTACAAGTACATAACTTTTAATAAAACCAACTTCCAATATCCCACATACACAGTATGCAATAACATCTTAACAAAATACTCTTTATCTTTATGCATGATACCAAAACACTTGAGAACTTGGTTACCTATATGTTACACAATCCTCAGCTACTAACTCAACACCAGAAACACATGCCTTTCCTAATTAAAAAACACAGACCAATGACCCGCAATTCAACACAGCTGTACACAGGAAACACCCAAAACCAACTCATTATTTTGTTGACAAAAAATAATCCCAAGACAGCAAGAACTCTTGTCTTTACTCTAGATTCCTATTTCACCCTAACTGGGATCAGCTAATCTAAAATAACCCACAATACCCTTGGACAATTTCATTATATATGACAACATGAAAAATAACAATCAATACCAACACAAAGAATAACACTGGTACAGACAGGTCCATAATTGAATAAATCAACGTCTCCTGACTCTTTACTAGTACACAGAACCTATATTCGTACAAACACTTAAGAATATCGCTGTACTCAATTTCATCTCCTAAACTGTCACAGTACAGGCAGCCTATATTCTATTAAACAACCTGAACCACTTTCATAATATACTGTATATGCATAGTAACAAAATACAAATGAAAATAATCAATTTAATCAATACATTTTCAATATCATCAAAAATATGATAATCACAGGCCTAGCGAAAGAGAGAGGTTATCCAGCACATCATCTTTCTGAATGAGACTTCATTTCTCGTTTCCTAATAAATACCTAAATTCATAATACAGGGCCTAAAAATTACATAGTACATTACAAGATTCTCTTCCTATCCACAATCCTTTGACTTTCACTCGAGATCGCTATGTTTGGGACATCGCTATGCTCTTGAATAGAACTAGAATTACTCTTTTAAACGCTTGAAATATGCCTTCACTCGCTACACTTATTACTGCAATAGATATTACGATTTGCCTGGCAGCATAAACATCAATGTCAGAGAGCGCGAATACTCCCATCTGCAATGCTGATACTGTACAACCGCAATTTTCTTTACACTCCACATCTACCAATGCCACAGAGCTTATACTCCATCTGCAATGCTGACAAACCAGTTTACTTCCACTGTGAATCACTTTGTTGTTAACGTAACGTAATATTAATTTCAGCAAATGGTGACGCCATTTTGATTAAAGTTGCAATTAACTTACGAAAACTTGTCAAAAGTCACTCTACAAACATCGCAAGTGTTATCAATACAGTTAAACACAATGAAGAATAACTGGGGATACTTTTGATTATAGGAATTGACAAATTTAGTTGAAATATAGCTCACAAAAAAGAATGACGAGCTTGGAACTCAAAGTCCAGAGCTGGTGGCAACCGATATAGGTCCTCATGCAAGAACTCCAGCCAGCAAACTGAAGCCTGACGACGACGAGTGAACTTACAATTACAATGATGGGGTCAGGATGCTGCCTGGATCCCTGCTGTTGACAAGTACAGTAGGCCTTTTGTCCACATGGCACTGTTTGTTTACACACTGCATCTCAAAAAGGTCAATGTCACTAAGCAGAAAACTCAGAGCAAACAGTGGCGCTCCAACACAATTGCATGAATAATTATACAATGATAACAAATTTGCACTTCACAACATAAGCAATGCATTAAACCCTTCGTATGTATAAGTGCTTTAAAGAAGCAGCAACTTCTGCTAAATTGCTTTAAAATCCATGGAAAAGAGCAACAAAAAAATCAATTGACCATTTTAGAGCAATTTTGAATTTTCTGGCCACAATATGCAAATTTTTGTTCCTCTTTTATGTTCCTCTTCTGGATGTATGAGTGGGTGGAAGTTCCTATTTCCTTATGTAACCCCTTTGTTTTGTTTTTTAATTCATTGTCACACATTTTTTTGAAAGATGGAAAGGAATTTTAGCCAAAATAGCAGGAATAGACTTTGTCCTCATTTTCAAGAACTAAAATTTAGGAAGGAAATATAAAAAATTACATAAAGCTTTTTACCTACCTACCCATTCGAAGACTTTTAAACTTAGATTTGGACTACAGGTATATTTCACTTTACATCTGAGCAAGCTTTATATGTTTGCTTTAAAGGACCAAACATCAGTTAATGATGTATATTAAATTGAGTTTTTAAATTGAGTATTTTAAAGCTTTGTGAAATAACACAACCAATTATTGTTCACACAAATACAAAGTGTTGGTTGTCTCGTGAGTGAGACTGCCCTTCATTTCCTATTTTTTTCTTTCAAAATTGTAATCTAGAATAGTTTCAAAGCAAGCAACTAGCTTTGTTTTTTCTTTGCCATATCCCACAGTGAAAAATAAATTCTCTAGGTCAATAGATCAAAAAGACAATATATTACACTATAAAAATATTTTATATCATACTGCATTACATCACATATTATACATACCCTAATAAAGCTCAAATTTTAATTTGCTGTTTGTCTGAAACTTGATATGCTTTTTTAAATAAACTTCCTTGTAAATATTTTCTTGCACCAAACTATAAGGTAAATGTTCTAGATGTCAGTAGTCTTTTATTACAGCCATTTGAAGTATATGTCTATGAAGTGCTACAAATAAAAGACCATTCGATATCAACAAATCTATTAATGCCTCACCCTGGTGTCAAAATGGAGAAAAAAAATCATCAATATATTCTAAAAGAATCCTTAAAAAGTTATACTTATTTTCCTGCTCCTCCCCATCAATTTCTCTTTGTACAGCACATAGAAATGCTTAATATAATTTTGCACTATACAAATTAATCATCGTTTTATAATAATAACATTATTGGTAAAGATGGTAATTATTGACCATTAAACACTTACATGGCACTTTAATTTTTCTATTAAATTTGAGTTTTCTAAAGGACCGATAATGATAGTTTGCATAAGACATTAAATTATGTGCATCTTGTTTACCTTTTTTGTTGATGCAAAAACATTGTGGTACCCATGTTCATGTCTTACACTGCTCCAATATCAAAATGTACTGATCAAATTCATTCCTGCAGGTAAAACGAAGAAAGATATAATATGAAAGAATTATCTTATGAAACTATATTTCACATATAGCAACACGTGTTTCATTTTATCATGTATAAAGTATGCTGTAAAAAACCCAGGATGGATGGAGACATCATTCGATGCTGTATAACTGTCAGTCACAGCATTCTTCTTCAGTTAGTGTTGCTGTAGCTTCCATGCAACCTAAATGACTGATGGGTAAATACCAATCTACTGTAGTCCTGATAACTGCACTTATTTGAGCACAATTTTTCTTTTGGAAATAAAGTACTTATTTGATTTCTCTGTTGCTCTGCCACAATCTTTGAGGGAAAGTAAAAGGTAGTGATAAATTAATATCAAGACAATGTGATGCTGCAGTACAGTAGTTGTGCACTGCTCCTCTCAAACAACTGAGGATTATTTGAAAACAAGTTTAACATCAAATGATACTGTAGATTATGAATGAAAAAATAACATGTGAGGTAAAAAAACTAATGATGGTTTTGCTATACAAATCATTTAGGTTTTGCTATACAAATTTTTGACCAAATGTGTTTTTAACAGAAGTTTTGAGCTCCATCAGTGTTTGAGCAGAAGCAGAATTCCAGCATTTTTGCAAGTAGCACAAAGAGTAATTTCAAGTAAAGAAGACAACATTTTAACAATCTGAACATTGACCCCTCTTACAATCTGGGCTACATAAATAAGTGATTTGTAAAATCTCAAATCTTTTTTGCCCTAATATACATTATACAGTACACTGTTCTGAAATGAAAATGATTAATTATTTCTAGATTTACAGTATAGGAACCTTGAAGCAACATGCATGAAAGCAATTTGTGTAACTCAATTGTTAGCTTTCTTGAATGAATGTATGAAGGTGAGGAAAATGACTGCAATGTAATAACAGAAATATCTATAAAAGAAATTAACACTCCATATGGAACCAAACTACACCCAATTTATACTATTTTCAATCTACGAAAACAATATGACAGAATAAATGAACTATAGTGACAAGATTTTTAAAGATGGTATATTTTACTGTAAAGTCCTGTCAACAGTGTACTGCTTTATATATATATATATATATATATATATATATATATATATATATATATATATATATATATATATATATATATATATATATATATATATATATATATATATATATATATATATATATATATATATATATATATATAAATATATATATAAATGTATATATATATATATATATATATATATATATATATATATATATATATATATATATATATATATATATATATATATATATATATATATATATATATATATATATACTGTATCTACATGTAAGGGGTCAAACTGAGAATCAACAGGGTGAACAAAATTTGTCGTCTATTTCAGTATTGCTGAAGAAAAACAAATGTTTTTCAGATCTTCATTTACTATAAGATCTGTTTATCTGTGAAAGCATGAAATAATCTTAACTCTGCAATGTAGAACAACGCATATAATTTTTCTAATGATATCAGTTCTGAATGTGAGAGCAAGACTTGAGAATAAGAACATCAAAACAGTGTATAGTACTGTAGCTTGTTCCTTGCTCAGCAAAAAAACAACTATTAATTGTACCTGTATTTCGGCATTATGCTCAATACTGGTCTGGCCATATGGATAAAGGATATGCTTCAAATCAACTCATAAAAACAGCTCCACCTATGTGCTTAACTTTTCAACATGCGAGAATTTTAATAAAATTGTTTTTGGAACAAAAAACATTTTATCGTAATTTACACTAATTATTCATTTCATAAACTTTCTATATCAAGGCGTGGTATAAGGTAAATATGATCCAGCATTGCAAACTTATGTTCAAAACCAATATCAGTTTTATATTATGGTTTTTGTGTTTTCTCTGTGATCCAAAAATAAATTGGCACATCTTTGACAAAATAAGTTGCGAAAAAGTTGCAAATAATTAACATTCATTAACAGTACCACGATACAATATTAAGGGTCATACTCTTTTGTAACTGTGCAGCCTGCATTGTGTCTGCATGATATTTTTAGAAAGTGACACAGAAAAAGTTTTGTTTTTGATGTCAAAGATGACTTAATAATTTTCACATAACTCTAAACTTGGATCAGTTTTTGTCTGCTGAAGTTCTGTTATCTAATAATTGATGCGGTCAACTGCCGGTAGGCGCCTATGTCGCAAATTATTTTGTGGGGTGACTCAATAGTACTGGGTCTAGTTTAACTTCTATGCAAGGACTATTCAAATCTTGGTCTGACTAAGTAAGGCAATCAATGAAATAGGGTTCTACATGGTATTTGAAACATGGTCTTATGATCTAGGCCTTATGTTTCTCTCAACTTCATATGCTTACTCTGTACTCATTATGAAAATTGACTTTTTTACATAACAATTCTGTCTGACTTCGCTAAGGTGGGTAACAAATTCGGGTCATAATAGTGATAGGCCCTAGTACTAGCCCCCCCCCCTTCCCCTCCCCTTGGCCTATTAATAGGTCTAGCTTAGTCACAACTGCCAAAGTGCCAATGCAGGGGCTTAAATATTGGGTGCATAAACAGATCGTTCTTTGCATTTGGTAGACCTAAACCTAGTATAGCATATCCAAAAATGTGGATAACAGTAACAAGAATATCATTTGTTTATATCCGTAGGCTCTGTCAATAATCATCCTACCAAATTTATTTCATTTAGCATAATTCCGTCCTGTCTCAATGCATTGCCATAGTAACAAACTAGTGTTACAGAAAAGATACACCTTATCACTTTAGGAAGGAATAAGGTCTAAAAAGTGAGAATTTGGAATGGCTTTTTCTCTGAGCATTTTCACCTACTAAAAGTACTTGAAGATGGATTAAAATTTGATGACTCTGTCTGACTTCGCTAAGGTGGGTAACAAATTCGGGTCATAATAGTGATAGGCCCTAGTACTAGCCCCCCAGGCCCAATGATAGGCCTAGCTTAGTCACAACTTGAAGATGGATTAAATTTGACGACACTAATAATTCACTTTACAAAAGCATATTGAGCCTAATAAAAAGTTGCCTACTATGAAGAAAAGTGACCTTCACAGATAGGAAAAATGATTGATGAATCTTAACTTTTCAAATATCTTCACAAAATGAGCCACGTAAAATCTTTATTTTGAGAACTTTACCGAGACTAAAAATACGCGGATTCCGATTTAATCCGAAATATATTGTCTTGTACGTCATCTAATCATCTCCTATAGTGACGAACAATGAAACTGCATAAGTTAGAGCAATTTGAATTATCCGGATTTATTCGGGAGTGATCGTTTTACAAACCCTCAAACGCTCAATTCTAACTTCCAAGTCAAGTCCTCAAAAATTAATAATATCGGAGTAACTGTCATATAGCAAGGTCATGTTCCCAACTGAAAAGAGTTTGTATCTAACATTTATACTCTGAGCTAGAATTTGACGTAGAGTATGCATGACCGTACTTTATCTTCACAAAAGTGTGTGTATGGAAGGAAGGGGGCATTTTTTGTCCACAAAGGAGACATGTGGTGTTTTTTTAAAAGTTATGATTTTCTTTATTTCTGGTAAAGTCACCCGTCCTCATGGGAATTAAGGCCTTGAGGGTGTAAAAGAACTACACACCTTTTTTCAGAATGGGTTACTTTCCTCGACATGATAATTATGTCACACGAAAAAAGGAATTACTTAAAAATACGGAGCAACCCTCTTGGTCATACATCACAATGTGTAATATATTAACTCACCAAGACCTTAATATATTGTCTTGTACGTCATCTAATCATCTCCTATAGTGACGAACAATGAAACTGCATAAGTTAGAGCAATTTGAATTATCCGGATTTATTCGGGAGTGATCGTTTTACAAACCCTCAAACGCTCAATTCTAACTTCCAAGTCAAGTCCTCAAAAATTAATAATATCGGAGTAACTGTCATATAGCAAGGTCATGTTCCCAACTGAAAAGAGTTTGTATCTAACATTTATACTCTGAGCTAGAATTTGACGTAGAGTATGCATGACCGTACTTTATCTTCACAAAAGTGTGTGTATGGAAGGAAGGGGGGGGGGCATTTTTGTCCACAAAGTTAGGAGACATGTGGTGCTTTTTAAAGTTATGATTTTCTTTATTTCTGGTAAAGTCACCCGTCCTCATGGGAATTAAGGCCTTGAGGGTGTAAAAGAACTACACACCTTTTTTCAGAATGGGTTACTTTCCTCGACATGATAATTATGTCACACGAAAAAAGGAATTACTTAAAAATACGGAGCAACCCTCTTGGTCATACATCACAATGTGTAATATATTAACTCACCAAGACCTTAAAGCTGCCATGTGATAGGGACAGCCGTTAAAAATAAACAGAGCAGATATTGGTAATCATCCCTTGCACCCACCTCCTCTCCCCCCACTCATTCTTCTCGTCCCTCACTGTCATTGATAGACCATTTTCCATGAATCAAACCAATACAATTTCGATTAATTATAGATCATTTTCTGATGTTTCCGAATAGGCCTATCATTTTTCGATTTCTGACAGCAAACTTTTCTGAAATAGAAATTTAGAAAACTAAAGGAAGTGAAGGGGGAAGCTTTACCAAATATATCTATCTTAGACGGGCGTTGCGTACCGAAAGTGGGAGAAATGTCAAAAGATGTATGTGGGACGGGGGCAAAATCACGCTATGAGATACAAGAAATCACCATATAAAAGATTACATTCAGAAAAATGTGCATGGGAAGAGGGGGAATCCCCTCAAAATTCAAAGTTTATTATAAAATAAAGGGCTTTACGCTTAAACAAATTTGGTGCCTGATTCTTATGCATCTCAGGGTCTAAGCTAAGAGCATATAAAGTGGATTCCTCAGTATCCTATACCTACCACAAAGAATCACAAAAATTTGAACCTCACCCCAATCCACCTCCTTTCTTCACTCCTGACTGTTTTTATTTATTCTTTGTTCCTTTTGTTTTGTTTTTCAAATTTTAGGGGCCGACATAAATGCTATATGTTCCCCGGAATTGGTAACACGTGCTATTTACATGATTTTAGTATATAGTAAGGTAGTACCCTCTCCACGTCCTTACACTATAACATGAAATAAATGTCTTGCATTTTAAGCCTGAAGTTGATTAATTGCCAAACATAGCAGGTTTTGAAACATAACCCACTGCCAAAACCTAGCAGGTTGGGGTAGCCTAACCCTAACAGGTTGGGGTAGCCTATTCCTAACAGGATGGGGTAGCCTAACACTAGCAGATTGTCAGTCCGGGAGGTCCTAAAATAAGGACCCAAAAAGTTCCTAAAATGAAGAACTTTTCGTAACATGGACATTGCCATTTTGAGATATTTCCCATGATGCTTTGCAATACTTACGTTAAAGCTTTATGTAGTGCTAAAATGTTGAAATATTAAATAACTCTGCGAAAAATATCTTTGCCCGGTGACAGTTAGAACTCAGTGACAAACTTCATTGCTTTCATGGCTAAAAATTATCCACTTTCTTTTAAACTGTTAAATATTTACCATGCTTTTTTTGAAATATGAGGAAAAATCAAGAAGAAAGCTAGGCTTTTAGGCACGAATTAAGTCATTTTAAAAATGCAAATGTTTGTAACACTATAATTCTGTTGTTGAGATGGCAGATTTTAAGGAATAAAATTACACATCGCAAAATCTTACAATCTATATGACAAATGGTTGTATATGTTTATCGCAAAATATGAACAAAATGGCCGCTGGGCGTCTTTTAGCTCAGGGCCAATTCCGGATTAAGCTTGCACTTGCATGAATTTTCAAAGTATATTTTCTATTTGTAAATCATTTTTACTTAGATAGTACACTAATCAAGCTTTCAGAAACTATTTTTGCTTTTCTTCTACTGCACTTGGATTTAATTTTTACCAAGGCTTGAAGTTTGGGGAAACAGAACGTCTCTGTTTTGACATAGTGACGAATGTGCAAAAGTGGATTTGACATAGTGGCGATTGTGCAAAAGTAGATTTGACATAGTGGCGAATGTGCAAAAGTAGATTTGACATAGTGACGAATGTGCAAAAGTAGATTTGACATAGTGACGAATGTGCAAAAGTAGATTTGACATAGTGGCGAATGTGCAAAAGTAGATTTGACATAGTGGCGAATGTGCAAAAGTAGTTTTGACATAGTGACGAATGTGCAATAACAAATTCAAATTGCAAATAACTATGATTAACAAGTATCTGTTTTTGTGTTTGTGTCATTTATTGATTATTTACAGTTTTACAGTTTATTATTTTAAGAAAACGAGGAAAACATACATATGATTGATAGCAGTGGCGTAGCCAGGTTTTTCATATGGAAAGTGAGGAGATTGAATTGAAGGTGCCACTCGACTTGTTGGCCTGGGGTCCAGGGGCCCGCTTAAGGGCCCCTGGTGGGGTCCAGGGGACAAAGCCCCCGAAAGCTCTCGCAAAATTGACATTTCAAGCACAAAAACGTATGTTTACAATGCATAGTAAGAAGGTACAATGCATAGTAAGAAGGTATATTATACAAGTCCAAATTCATGTCAAAGAAAGCTGTAATACACCATATCCCAAACTAAATCGTGAAAATGCATGTGGAAATATAATGTTGTATTGTACATACTTAGGTTTATCGTCACTCTATGGAAAATAAGGGTTGTCTAAAAGAAAGGTCCCTTCCTCCCTCTCTCTCTCTGTCTTAGTAGTTTATAATAAGCACCTGGAACATCAAAGCTTGTTGAACCGATGGCAGCAATCTAAACTGATGGATTAAAATTTGAACTGACGGATTATAATATTGGGAGCGACCCCCACTGGCTACGCAGCTGACTGATAGTAATATGCCTTTAAAGACATTCGTCACTATGTCAAAATTTAAAAAATGCTTTTCCAGTCGATCCTACATTCGCCACTATGTCAAAACAGGGACAAGAAGTAGCATTTCCACCTATTTTGTGATGGAAATTTTGTTTTCCTTTGTTACAGTTCTTATGCTTCAAAGATAATCATTATTGGTTGATGAAGTACGATACCTTCCCTATCCACCGCTAGAGAAAAGCCAAAAAAATGAAATATGACAATCTTGTACTCTTTTGAAATAATCACATTGCCATGTCCCCGTCTCTTAAAATAAAACAAAAGTTGTTTACTTTTTACATGCAAAGATTTTTTTTTTTTGCTCTAAAGATAAATTCCTATGATCTGTCAAGATGAAAGTGAAATAAAAATAACCTGTGATGTATAGTTGATCTGATATTCCAAGTCAAAATCTGTCCCGTCTGCATTTTTTTCCTAGGCTAGATAAGCGATGGCAAATTTATTGACCAATCAGATTCTAGTATTACTTCACCTTGTTGCTATGATGGTGTTATGAATATTCTTTAAGTTTTAACGCTTGTCTAAAACTGTATGCACCGAAGTGAAGTTCCTCACATATGCGTAGGATGTACACACGAGAAACTTTGCAGTTCAGAATGCGTAATGGCTGGGAAGTAGTTTTGTTCTCTCCAAGGACCTACCACACAAGGTACTTGCTCTCTCGTAATCAGGTAATGCACAGTTTTTGAAGAACTAACTCGAGGTTAGCAGTCTAGTGTATGTGTGGAAGTGTGTCATCGCAGAGAAATCTTCATATAATAATAAATGGTACCTAGTGGTAACTATTTGCTAGAAAATAAACAGATAAATAAAACTTTCGCCAATCTCAAATGCTCTCTAAGAATAAACGTGGTCAAAGATCTCGTACGCGTTGTGTATGCATATGCGACAATTAATGTATCACTCATCTCTACTGAAATATTAATATATACATATTCGTACACTAAATAAACATGAATAACCATGTTTTCAACTTTCTATCTGCACACCTGATTGGTCAATAAATTTGCCATTGCTTATCTGGCCTAAGAAAAAAAATCACATCCCGTCTGTCACAATTTTCCCTTTTGTTCCGTCTGTCACATGTTTTTTTTAAATATTTTTTTATCAACTCTAGGTTGTAAAAAATGGTAAACATAGAGACTATTTTACTTATAATACTCCATGTCTTTGTTAATAATTTAATTGATTAATTTATCAGTAAAAAAGTAAACTCAATATCAATTATAAAAATACACATTTCAGCCTTTAGGGCAGTGATACTTTGACTGCCTTCTTAGCCCATCTTTTTGTTCCGGTCATGTCAGTCATGATTCCTGCGCACACACTACACATATGTTTACTGTACATGGGATGTGCAGAACATGTAATGTACATGCTCAGCTACATTTCACAACAAGGGAAATACTGATGATATTGGGGGAAGAGGCTCCCTTAATAGGGGACATGTCATAGATTATGGCATGGCCAATGGCACCAACAGAAACACCAAATATTGCACAATAAGTGTACGAAAATAAACATGTCCTGTATCACTTGAGGAGGTAACTGGATGCCTCATGGCAACCAGATGGTGCAGATATTCCTACCCTTCCTGGAACCCGTGGTGCTCACTATCTTTAGAGTGTGGAACCTTATGTTATATAATATGCGATGACAGCATCCTAGTGTGAAACTGACTCAACTACTTTCAGATGGCATTTAACCAGATAACCTACCTGTGCAACCTGGAAAAGGCAATTCTGAGGTAGATGAGCCATTATCGCCAACACCCTTGTGTATGGTGAAGAAAACCTGACTCACCGTACATAAAACAGTTAACCTACATGTTGAGTGCTTATTGTATGCCTACATTTCAAGTTACATTGTTTGAAGTTATACTAGAAGTTATACTTAAAAGATGCAGGAAAACTGAATGATTTTAATGCAAAAGTGCCAAAATGTAAATGTTACACTTTTACTCAGATTGTGAAGACTAATCTAGTGCATATTCTTTATTGACATCGTTTTGCACATACTTGTCAGTGCCAAAATATTAAGTTATTATGAAAAATTGCCTTTTGAAGTGAAATATTGGCCAATGAAACAGGCAAACCGAAAATAGCTTCAATTCTGGTATTAATGAAGGTGCTCCAAATGACGGAATATTGAAAGGGTTGTTGAAAGCGTTTTATTATTAATTCGTAACATTAGTTATTGTTGTTGATTGAATATTTTTTTTTAGAACAGACTTTTTATCATCACATAAGTATAGTTTCAAAAATTTCATTTTTAAGTGTGCAAAAATGCCCCGTCTGTCACAACATTAATGAGTCTGGTACATGTATTTCCAGTTACATATTTTGAATAACTAAGTCATATGTTTACTGATTATTTGTATAAAATTGATTAACTTGACAGAGAGAAAACATTTAATTTCATGTGGGAACAGAAAGCTTTTTCCAAGGAGAGTCGTTTTCAAAAAAGTGAGTGTAGTTTGCGTCCCGTCTGTCACGCTGATTTTACTTTGTCACTACACTGACATTGATCCTCTAGTTTCATGGATTATTTCTAAATATAAATTGCACATTGTTTACAATGACTGTCTACATAACTAAGAAGGTTACATCTTACAGATTGTTTTTGGCAAGCCTTAAAATTTTTTTTTAGTAAGTAGTGTAAATTTGTCCCGTCTGTCATGCCAGAATTAGCCTTAGGTATTTTACAGGTTCTTTAAAATAAGACATCTCCTGAACTGGTTAGGGTAGCCTGGCCTGAACTAGTGAGATTAACACCTCACTCAGTAGGGCACTACTTGCAAAGCAATACTTGCATACTGAGTGTGACAATGCATAATACACTCGTAACATTGAAAACCACTCAGACAACAACAAATAACATAATCATGAAATGAAAACTTTTCTCAAAACTGACAAAAGTATTTACAAGCTATAATTTTGATTTCATTAGCGTCTTAAAAGTTTAAAGTATCTTTCAAACTAAGTTACAAATGAAATGATGAACATTTTGTATGTAAAAAGTATCTAAATTACGGAAGAAATGACATTCCGATTACTTCGCAAATACCCCACTTTAGGAAACGCATAAACAATTAGTGCGCGTATCACCCGAGTGCTCTGGCAACTGCTATTTTGAAAATTTGTCAATTAATGCGTGCAGTGTTCGATTTAATGCTATACGCACGTTGATTTCACCATCCCTCTAAAGATCTATTGTTCGACAACTTTTCAACTAATTAAATACATCCATCCAAGGCGCTGTTTGAAACTAAGTCAGTAGCGAAGGCTCTTACACAAAACGCAACTTTTCAGTTTTCTTGATTAAACTCACGCACAAAACGTAAATGACGTCTCAATATAGTATTATTGCATATATCTATTTATTTTGTATCACGTAAAAGTAATCCATGGCGATAAAAAGTATTGTCAAAAGTTGACTTGTGATCGTCGCGAAAAGGCCTAGTTTTTTTTAGCGTGCAGTCGAATTCATCTACACTTCTATGATAAGCCAATGCAGCAGTTTTAACGTTTTAGGGTATATAGTGTTTTCTGACTGTGTATAGCAGCCATGTACAGTAGTAGAGCTGTGAACGTTTATGGATTTTAGTAAACCTGTAAAAGCCAAAAAAAGTGAGCGTGTTTCGTTTACACGCGTTTAGTACCGTAATTTTTCAAAATACACCAAAATTGCTCTAAATTAACAATGCGAAGTAAAAATCGCGCAACTAACACGGCAAAAGTATTGATTCCATTGCCCAAATAGACGCTCGAGTTTTGCTTTCCAAATTGTAAAAAGTTTACTTCTACAGTATAAATCATCATTTTAATGGAAAATTCGCATGGAAATTCAGTTTAGAAAGAACAGATAACTTCCTTTCAATGTCATTTAAACTCAACATCGCGTAACATTTTTTGCCGCACTCGCTATGGCTTTCAATGTTCCACTGTACAAACCTTGCATACTAGGCTTATGATACCTTGCTGTAAAACATTTCAAAACTACGCCACCACTTTAGAAGTTCTGAAATATTAGTCCTTTCGAAAAAATAGCAGCCGCCATCTTTGCGAAGCACCTAGAATTTTAGTTCTGTCAAAACCTTTTTATGTTTGTTTATTTTGCAGTATTTTTTCTTTCTTGCAATTTTTTTTTGACTCATTAGGTAATATTTACATGTAAATGTACTGCTTGTCACGATTGAAATATTTTGATTGTGTTTGTTGGTCGATTTAACATTTTGTAAAACGGGCCTTGATTGGGTGGGATTTAAAGCCTTATTAATTATGGCCTAGGCCTATTGTTAGTTTCACTGTTTACTGCACATTCGTGGTGCATTTTACAAGTCAGCCTCGGATTTCGGCAAAATCAAAGTGCATAATATCCCCATTCATAGGTGATTACTGCGCATTTGTGATTCTCACATTTAAAAAAGGTTATGTTAATCGGGTTCACAGTTTGTTAAAAGTCATTGATTTTAATTTTGTCAGCCGAATGTGTGTGTGAATTGAATTATAAATGATCTTATTGATTTTCAATGGCAAGACTGACTATGAAAAATGATTAGTCACGATGAAGTATTTAGTAAACGTTTACAAGGATTTGCGAGCGTGTAGCATGTACACGCTAAACGGTTACAGCTCTACCATGTAGTGGCTATCGCGTATTAATTATCTGACAAAGCCTTAACAGGCTGGGCTGGTTGGGTTAGCCTAACCTACAGTTTGGAGTATCCTAATCAAAACAGGTTGGGGTAATTTAACCCTACAAGTTAACAAGGTTGGAGTAGCCTAACCCTGGAATAGCCTAACCCTAACTAGTCAGGTAACATATGACTGTATACTGTAGCCATATGCATCTGCTGTACAGTCAGAAGTCATTGTACAAATTACAACGTGGAAAACGATTACATTGACTCAACATAATAATATTGACGACGCACAGCTTTATATAAACCTTTCCGCAACGAATTTGTGGCTGTTGCCTTTTGTAATTATAAGTTTAAAATACGTCCTACTATATAAAAATATCATGAACATACTAAAAAAGACTTAATCTTATTGGGCACCTACGTTTTAAACCTCAATGGCTGTCGTAAATTGGTTAAAATAAGAAATTATTTCACTGATCCTTCTCCGTGGTGGTTCACTGTGCAAAGCGCTAAAGTGTCTGTACCGCAATCAACAGAATCGTCAACCGGGTGTCTTTTTATGACGTCAATTTGACGTCATTTCTCCTTATGGCTTTTTGACGTCATTTCTTGGTACGGCAGCTTACACAGAGTGATGTCATACTGAAGTCGCAAATTATAATGCAAACACCACTATGATTCTGCGCACACCGTCGTGTACATCACCTGATTAAAGTTTTTGTAAATTTTCCGCGGGATATCCTGAAACTTTTTACTTTGTTAATATCTAAATGTTTGTTTCGCGGGTCCCACGCACGTTAATAGCAGTAACACTAGCGTTGGCCAGTTAGTTGTATCCATAGGCAGCAAGCTTACTATACAACTATGACTGATAGCTAATTCTAAATAGCGTTTGTTATGGAGTCTGAGGTACTATTAAATGGATAGTGTGTTATTTATTTTGCATGACAGCACTGAATAGGTGGAGTGATTTCATCAGGTGCCATACAAGTGCTTAGAACTTCCAAGTTGTTGAATGGAAGTAAAATGGCCTAGACTATCTGGGGTCTAAAATTAGGCTATATTTAATAATTAGCCCCTATACTTAATAATTAGTCCCCACCCCACGGGGTGGGGGTGAATGGGGGTCAGTGACATATGGTTTTGGTATTTAGGGTAGTTTAAGATTTGGGGTTCGTGATTTGGGTGAGGAGGGGACTGATTTGGGATTCGGGGAGGATGATAGGATTTGGAATTCAGGGGTGGGGGGGGGTACATGAGGATAAGATTTGGGTGGGGGGTTCCAATAATGCCAAAACTTCCTTACCTACCGTTAACAGGGTTAATTTAGCATTTGTGACTGCAGTTTAAATTCTTGCAGATCATCATAAGTTAAAGGAAATATTAAGGGATATATTTTTTATTGGGAGTAGGCCTAGGCCTACAATCTTGGACAAAACAGCTGGAACACTTCAGCTTTTTGAGAACTTCATATGTTATAGTGTTATGTTTCTTTAACATTTTTCCGGGAATTGTAACCCCCTATTCTCCATTTCAATGTTAAATTTATTCCTTTCTTAACGTAAATTTCCAGGGAAAACAGTAACAATAGCCAATATTGAATGGGGAGGGGGAAGGACAATTATTATAGTGAGTTAGGGGAGGGGGACACTGACGGTGTCAATGAAATTATTAAAATGCCCTTATGTACAACACCTCTTCACATCGCCCTAAAAAAAAAAAAAGACCAAAACCGCTGGTGACCCCCTATCAAAAGTACCCTCATCCGAGAGATATTAGATGGTACTTTTTAGAAAACATCACAAAATATCCCAAATCTATAACATTCTGGTACAAAAAGAACCCCGAACTTGACTCTTTCATCATCGCTTTCAATATTGAGAATAATTAGTTCCGTTTTACACTAATTCAATAACCTTTTTAAAAGGGGCACTTTATTCATTTTTGTGTGGGGCACGTTCCCCCTGCCCTTTCCGTTCCTACACTTATGTATTGAGCATCACAACATGTACATGATATTCATTCAAAACAATGACTAAGCTAGACTTTCTTTTAAGTGTATAGACCTAAATTCTTTCCCCAAATATTTTTTGGCCGTTTTGCAACATATATTTTATTTCGCTTAAATGATATTTTATTAAATATCAAACATGATACTCCATCGTAATATGTGATGTAATTTTTTTTTTGCACTGGTGACTTGTTGTCTCTCGAGAAAGATCTAAGTGCGAATATCTTAAAACTAATACTCGCCAGCGTAATCTAACTAAAGCTGTGCGTTACTTTTGTACGCCCGTCATGAGTCGGACGGACAAAGTTGTCAAGGTAAACGATTAGCTCCGAAAATCATTCAATTTCATTATTTTTTGTTTTATATAAGGAGATAAAAATGTATTTAGTAAGTTTACAATATTATTGTCATCAAATTGGTAGCTATTATTAATGTTTTTGCAGTCACAATTAGTAAAAGTGTTGATCGTATCATAGTTTAAAATAAAAATCCTGATGGAAGTTTGTGTTAGGTTGTCCCACACAGTATTGCAAGTAGTGTGTAGCATGTAGGGCATACTGGGTGAGATGTTTATCTCACTAAACCCTAACAGGTTGGAGTAGCCTAGCCCTAACAGATTGGGATAGCCTAGCCCTAACAGGTTGGGGTAGCCTTACGTAACAGGTTGGGGTAACTTAACTCTAACAGGATTCCCTGTATTGTCTCAGGCTGACAATATATCTCTTTACATATAACTTAAGTATCACATGTTCTTTGTCGCGCACTATTTTAGGGAAAGGGCGGATGTTTACAATAGGCAGATATGGTGGTTTTGCTCAAAAGTGCACTAGACCGAATGTGGGGCGCCCTTTTGTTTAATTTCATATATATATTATCCACAACAGATCCATAAACTTGATGCCTCCATAGCCCTCAGACGACATGAGGGCAAAGGTTAAGGTGACTTGAATATTCTTATTAACTAGCCTTGATACCGTTGCATGATATATAAGCATTTGATATTTGAGAGGGAGGGGGAGGGGGTGGGTGGGTTCTCCCTAAAGGTACGCCCAAACTTTGCGTTCTCGTGCCCCTTTAACTTGACCGCTCTTGTAAATATTATTGAATGAAACTTAGTCTAGTGACGTCATTATGCTAGTAGTAAGTACTAAATTCGATTATATACAACTAAAACGTTTAACCAGGGATACTGTTATAGATCCCTGGTTTAAACAAGACGTGCGATAATACAAAATAACTACCGTATGTTATTTCTCAAATAAGTTAAAGAGATAGTGTGAAACTATAAGACATGTAAATATGCAAAATAAAAACTACAAAAGATAAGTAAAATACGATTGAAAAATTAGACATGATTATAATTTTAACGCTAAAATACACTGGCACATTAGGAACGAGCAGCAACGTATAATTCTAACCCACAATCTCCGTCAGACGTATCAGAAACGTGTGAGCCTACACCTCAATACAATGCTGTTACAATTATGCAACATCACCGAAACAACAAACTTTTACTTCCGATGGCTACCAACTTCTCTCCTTACCTTGTAGGCCTAATCAGGAAGAATTTAGTCCTCGGTATTAAGGAGATGTTTCCGAATCAAATAGAAATGCACAAAAAACGTTATTCTCTGGAAGTTTAGGCTTCGTGGTCTTTTACAGTAAAATTCCTGCGTAGAACTGAATTTTCACGAGTGTACACAAGTTAGAGAAAGATTAACACGGGCGAGGACTTTCACAGGCGTTTTTCACCGGCGTATATAAAGCGCAGGAATTGGATTGTACTGCTTAAGTGTTGTAATTCGAGCGCATATAACGGCATAGGCGCTATGCGCGTACGTACGCGTCACGAAAATAAATAAAATATTGCGCATGATAATTGCGCGACGTAATACATGTTATATGTGCACGCACATACCCATGCGCCGGCATTACATCATTGTTGTGAGCGTTTCACGATTTTGAAGTAAAAAAACTGACAAAAAATTGTTGCTTTTTTCCCCTTTCCTTTTAATTTTTACCATCTATTGTTGTTTTTTCTTTACAAATTTTACAACTGCAACTGGAAACAAACTGTAAGTGTGTTCAATTTTTTATTGATAAGCGAGTTGATTTTGATATCGAAAATAAAGTCTCCCAGAAAAATGTGGAACTTTTTTTTTTAAACGCGGTTAATCCCATTGACTTTTGAATAGTGTGTGGCGCCACTTTTGTAATGGACATCGGCACATATCCAAATCGGTAGATTTGGAGATCTGCTCTATTTGGGTGTGGACGCGTACTAGCATTCAACCATATTTGCAGGACACGGGGCCTAGCTGGTAAATCAAGCTGGTAGCGTTAGCCGCCAGTCATAAAAGTGTGTGTGTGCGGGGGGGGAGGGGAGGGGGGGGGGGGAGATGGGAGATGGGGGCGATTAAGTATATTTCACCCCCACCCACCCCATTCCCATTTTCCAATAAAGATTGCTGCTAATTGGAAAATCACCAGCCATTCTCCAGAAATATTGCCATTCTTCCAAAATTTCCTTTAGATTCACCAATTCGTTCAACCTCTAAAAAAGTGGGAAAGCGTGCATTCCGCCAAGGTGAAATACTTATTTTTTTTTCCATATGGAATTATGTTTATTTAAGGTTGTTGGTTAATCTTATAATTCACACCACTAGTTAAAATAGTATATACGGCGCCTGCGTATATCTGAGTATTGTACCTGTCAATATATCTTATGATCCCAATTAAGCATTTTAGCTACGAAGTGTTATCATTTTGCCATGAGTTCCTTTAAAAAGATATGAAAGCAAAACATTATGTTTTTATATTTTTTTTTTGTGGAAAGAACGGTGGGGGTGGGAAGAGTAACCACATATGAAGTTTAAAACTTTCACAACCGCCCCCATCCCTCTTTCCAGAAAAAAACCCTTCCTACGCCCATGCCTTCAAATCTTATTGTACTAACAGACCTAACCGATTTCCGTTTTACTAAACTGCTCAATATATCTAACGGCTAGAAACCTGCGTTTGAGTGAATTATATTTATAATTGTTTTATATTTTTGTCACAGGAAATCCCGTTCAATAAAGTCGGTGAAATTTGCCGGTTCAACCTCAAGTCTTGAGCCAAGCTCCACATCAGCAAAATCTAAGAACGGCGTGGAAAGCGATTATGTCGATGTCTCTTTTGAACCATGGCTGATGACAGCTGCCAGTTCAACCTCAACCCTTGATCGAAGCTCTGCTTCAGAAAATCCTAAGAGCGGTGCGGAAAGCCAAGATATTGACGCCTCTGTTGGACCATCCAACAAGAAAAGGCGCGATGAGCTTTCCCTGGACAAAGACAAACACCATGGTTTGCATCTTGATACGTCCTTTCCCCCCGAACATGGATTAGAAACGGTCCTTCGCTGCTTCAAAGAGGATGAGGTGGTAAATGATAAGATACTTCTTCAATCAGGCCTATCCCAAAAGCGATCGATGCGACGTGAGATATCTCCAACTCCTGTGCGCTCAACTCTTTGGTTCTTAGCTTTGGTCAATGCTACAGCCCAACGCCACCAAATGTCAGCAAAAACAGACGGACATGGTAAGAATACAACAGCTTATGCGTATTATATTGGGGCATGAGAGAGGAGGTAACACCCCCCCCCTTCCCACTCTTCTTCTCGCTGACATCACCCTTTGAAGCTGACGTTGATGTAAACAACAACAATTAAACTATGGGGGAGATATTGGATGCAACATTAGGCATAATTGTATTATTTCGTATCCCCTATCCCACCCCACCTTACCCCATTCCTTACTTTGCAAATTTTCCATTATCCAATTTTTCCTTATTTATGGATGCAAAACAATTTTGCAAATTAAAGTCTCTTTAGAAAGTTAAAGCTCTTGAGAATTTCACCGCCTAACTAACAATTTTTGGTTTTCCCCACTCTATTTTCTTGTTTTTATAGAAAAAAACTCCGCTTCAAAAAATCCTAAGAGCTGTGTGGGAAGCCATGATGCCGATTCCTCATCTGGACCACGGTCGATGAAAGTAGCCAATTCAGCCTTAACTCTTGAGGCAGGCTCCGCTTCAGTCAAAAAAATGGGCAACGAATCGTTTCGATTAAAGGGAAGCTCCCAAAATAGACGCAAAGCTGAAGAAAGCTTTGACAGTGACAACGAAAGTGAATTCTCACACATTGAGAAGAAGCCTGGATGTATCAGGGCCATTTTTTGCTGTGCAAGGAGGAGAAAAAGGCGCTCAAGGAGGTCAGGAAGTGATAGCGCAAAGTAAGTAATTGACCCTACCTGCTGTTACCCTTTTGTATGGAGATATGCTGTGCTGGGCCTATGTATGGAGTATAAAGTTTGGTTCAGCAATGCATGGGCGGAATTAGGGGTGTTTACAATGGCTACAAAAATAAAAACTTGAATAAGCCTGGACACCACAAACAATATTGGGAAGTAACTGTTAAGCCAATTCATGGTCCAATACACATAGGGCCTAGTGTAGGCACGTATAAGATTATTTCTAAAGATACCCGCATTGTGTCTCAAGTAATCGTTCAAGTCACCGTTCAAGTTTATATGCACAGATTGTTTGATCGCTATTCTAAGAAGATAAGAAAATCGTGCTTGGGAATGATCACACACACCGAGTTATGAGTCTGGGCCTACTAGGGAGCCTGAACATAGGAGATCAGATCTGGGTTGAGGTGATTTGGGCCGAGGGTACCTGGGCCTAGGGATGGGGGAGAGGGATCTGGGCGGGGGACCTTGACCCCGGGGTCTTGGCCTAGAGAGTCTGGGCATATGGGGCCTGAGCCTAAGGGCCTGGGTCTCTATAATCTGGTTCTGGTGGATCTGGGACTATGACAGTATGGGGCTTGAGGATAGTCAGAATCGGGTGGAATTTTAGTTCAAGTGAAAGTTTTATTTGGATTGTTATTTAAAAGAAAATCATAATTAGGGAAATCTCACACGTTCTGAATGCGCAAATTGTACGATTTCTGGGGTCTGGGCATAGGAGAACTGGGGCTAGGGGTAATGGTTGTCTTAGCCTATAGGCCTGAGTAATAATACAAAAATCAAGTCTAGTTTAGAAATAAAGTCTAGGGGATCTGGGACTAGGTAGTATATGGGGTCTGAGGATAGTCAGAAATGGGTGGAGCTAACTTAAGTTCATGTGAACATTTTGTTGAATTGTTATTTTAAAGAAAATCATAACTGGGGAAATCTCACACGTTCTGAATGCGCGTATTGTACAAATTCTGGGGTCTGGGCCTAGGGTATCTGGGGCTAGGGCGTTGGTCGTCTGAGCCTAAGGGTCTGAGTAATAATAACGTGTCCCAGAAAAATGTGGGAACTTTTTTTTTTTGAGATGTGTTAAATCCCATTGACCTTTGAATAGTGTGTGGCGCCACTTTTTCAATGGACATCTTCAAATCGAGATTTGGAGAGCTGTGGGTATGTGGACGCCTAGCATTCAACCATTGACAGGATACGCGGCCCCGCTGGTAATTAGCCGCCACATTCACAAAAAGTGTGTGTGTGTGTGTGTGTGTGTGTGAGGGTGGGGAGGGGGAAGAAAGTATTTTACCCCACCCCACCCCATCCCACAAAGATTGGTGCTAATCGTACCAGCCATTCTCCGTTCCATTCTTCCAAAAATTCCTTCAGATTCAAAAAACTTACAAAAAGTGGGAAAGCGTGCATTCCGCCAAGGTGAAATACTTATTTTCTTTTTCCATATGGATTATGTTTATTTAAGGTTGTTGGTTAATCTTATAATTCACACCACTAGTTAAAATAGTATATAACGCGCCTGCGTATATCTGAGTATTGTACCTGTCAATATATCTTATGATCCCAATTAAGCATTTTAGCTACGAAGTGTTATCATTTTGCCATGAGTTCCTTTAAAAAGATATGAAAGCAAAACATTATGTTTTTATATATTTTTTTTTTTTGGAAAGAACGGTGGGGGTGGGAAGAGTAACCAGATATGAAGTTTAAAACTTTCACAACCACCCCCATCCCTCTTTCCAGAAAAAAACCCTTCCTACGCCCATGCATTCAAATCATATTGTACTAACAGACCCAACCGATTTCCGTTTTACTAAACTGCTCAATATATCTAACGGCTAGAAACCTGCGTTTGAGTGAATTATATTTATAATTGTTTTATATTTTTGTCACAGGAAATCCCGTTCAATAAAGTCGGTGAAATTTGCCGGTTCAACCTCAAGTCTTGAGCCAAGCTCCACATCAGCAAAATCTAAGAACGGCGTGGAAAGCGATTATGTCGATGTCTCTTTTGAACCATGGCTGATGACAGCTGCCAGTTCAACCTCAACCCTTGATCGAAGCTCTGCTTCAGAAAATCCTAAGAGCGGTGCGGAAAGCCAAGATAATGACGCCTCTGTTGGACCATCCAACAAGAAAAGACGCGATGAGCTTTCCCTGGACAAAGACAAACATCATGGTTTGCATCTTGATACGTCCTTTCCCCCCGAACATGGATTAGAAACGGTCCTTCGCTGCTCCAAAGAGGATGAGGTGGTAAATGATAAGATACTTCTTCAATCAGGCCTATCCCAGAAGCGATCGATGCGACGTGAGATATCTCCAACTCCGGTGCGATCAACTCTTTGGTTCTTAGCTTTGGTCAATGCTACAGCCCAACGCCACCAAATGTTAGCAAAAACAGACGGACATGGTAAGAATACAACAGCTTATGCGTATTATATTGGGGCATGAGAGAGGAGGAGGTAACACCCCCTCTTCTTCTCGCTGACATCACCCTTTGAAGCTGACGTTGATGTAAACAAGAACAATTAAACCATGGGGGAGATATTGGATGCAACATTAGGCATAATTGTATTATTTCGTATCCCCTATCCCACCCCACCTTACCCCATTCCTTACTTTGCAAATTTTCCATTATCCAATTTTTCCTTATTTATGGATGCAAAACAATTTTGCAAATTAAAGTCTCTTTAGAAAGTTAAAGCTCTTGAGAATTTCACCGCCTAACTAACAATTTTTGGTTTTCCCCACTCTATTTTCTTGTTTTTATAGAAAAAAACTCCGCTTCAAAAAATCCTAAGAGCTGTGTGGGAAGCCATGATGCCGATTCCTCATCTGGACCACGGTCGATGAAAGTAGCCAATTCAGCCTTAACTCTTGAGGCAGGCTCCGCTTCAGTCAAAAAATGGGCAACGAATCGTTTCGATTAAAGGAAGCTCCCAAAATAGACGCAAAGCTGAAGAAAGCTTTGACAGTGACAACGAAAGTGAATTCTCACACATTGAGAAGAAGCCTGGATGTATCAGGGCCATTTTTGCTGTGCATGGAGGAGAAAAAGGCGCTCAAGGAGGTCAGGAAGTGATAGCGCAAAGTAAGTAATTGACCCTACCTGCTGTTACCCTTTTGTATGGAGATATGCTGTGCTGGGCCTATGTATGGAGTATAAAGTTTGGTTCAGCAATGCATGGGCGGAATTAGGGGTGTTTACAATGGCTACAAAAATAAAAACTTGAATAAGCCTGGACACCACAAACAATATTGGGAAGTAACTGTTAAGCCAATTCATGGTCCAATACACATAGGGCCTAGTGTAGGCACGTATAAGATTATTTCTAAAGATACCCGCATTGTGTCTCAAGTAATCGTTCAAGTCACCGTTCAAGTTTATATGCACAGATTGTTTGATCGCTATTCTAAGAAGAAAGAAAATCGTGCTTGGGAATGATCACACACACCGAGTTATGAGTCTGGGCCTACTAGGAGCCTGAACATAGGAGATCAGATCTGGGTTGAGGTGATTTGGGCCGAGGGTACCTGGGCCTAGGGATGGGGAGAGGGATCTGGGCGGGGACCTTGACCCCGGGGTCTTGGCCTAGAGAGTCTGGGCATATGGGGCCTGAGCCTAAGGGCCTGGGTCTCTATAATCTGGTTCTGGTGGATCTGGGACTATGACAGTATGGGGCTTGAGGATAGTCAGAATCGGGTGGAATTTTAGTTCAAGTGAAAGTTTTATTTGGATTGTTATTTAAAAGAAAATCATAATTAGGGAAATCTCACACGTTCTGAATGCGCAAATTGTACGATTTCTGGGGTCTGGGCATAGGAGAACTGGGGCTAGGGGTAATGGTTGTCTTAGCCTATAGGCCTGAGTAATAATACAAAAATCAAGTCTAGTTTAAAAATAAAGTCTAGGGGATCTGGGACTAGGCAGTATATGGGGTCTGAGGATAGTCAGAAATGGGTGGAGCTAACTTAAGTTCATGTGAAAATTTTGTTGAATTGTTATTTTAAAGAAAATCCTAACTGGGGAAATCTCACACGTTCTGAATGCGCGTATTGTACAAATTCTGGGGTCTGGGCCTAGGGTATCTGGGGCTAGGGGCGTTGGTCGTCTGAGCCTAAGGGTCTGAGTAATAATAACGTGTCCCAGAAAAATGTGGGAACTTTTTTTTTGAGATGTGTTAAATCCCATTGACCTTTGAATAGTGTGTGGCGCCACTTTTTCAATGGACATCGGCACATACTCAAATCGGTAGATTTGGAGATCTGCTTTATTTGGGTATGTGGACGCGTACTAGCATTCAACCATAGTGACAGGATACGCGGGCCCCGCTGGTAACCTTAGCCGCCACATTCACAAAAGTGTGTGTGTGTGTGTGTGTGGAGGGTGGGGGGAGGGGGGAAGAAAGTATTTTACCCCCACCCCACCCCATCCCACTAAAGATTGGTGCTAATCGGAAATTACCAGCCATTCTCCGAAATTGTTGCCATTCTTCCAAAAATTCCTTCAGATTCACAATTCGTTTAACTTACAAAAAAGTGGAAAAGCGTGCATTCCGCCAAGGTGAAATACTTATTTTCTTTTTCCATATGGATTATGTTTATTTAAGGTTGTTGGTTAATCTTATAATTCACACCACTAGTTAAAATAGTATATAACGCGCCTGCGTATATCTGAGTATTGTACCTGTCAATATATCTTATGATCCCAATTAAGCATTTTAGCTACGAAGTGTTATCATTTTGCCATGAGTTCCTTTAAAAAGATATGAAAGCAAAACATTATGTTTTTATATTTTTTGTGTGTGGAAAGAACGGTGGGGGTGGGAAGAGTAACCAGATATGAAGTTAAAAACTTTCACAACCACCCCCATCCCTCTTTCCAGAAAAAAACCCTTCCTACGCCCATGCATTCAAATCTTATTGTACTAACAGACCCAACCGATTTCCGTTTTACTAAACTGCTCAATATATCTAACGGCTAGAAACCTGCGTTTGAGTGAATTATATTTATAATTGTTTTATATTTTTGTCACAGGAAATCCCGTTCAATAAAGTCGGTGAAATTTGCCGGTTCAACCTCAAGTCTTGAGCCAAGCTCCACATCAGCAAAATCTAAGAACGGCGTGGAAAGCGATTATGTCGATGTCTCTTTTGAACCATGGCTGATGACAGCTGCCAGTTCAACCTCAACCCTTGATCGAAGCTCTGCTTCAGAAAATCCTAAGAGCGGTGCGGAAAGCCAAGATATTGACGCCTCTGTTGGACCATCCAACAAGGAAAGGCGCGATGAGCTTTCCCTGGACAAAGACAAACACCATGGTTTGCATCTTGATACGTCTTTTCCCCCCGAACATGGATTAGAAACGGTCCTTCACTGCTCCAAAGAGGATGAGGTGGTAAATGATAAGATACTTCTTCAATCAGGCCTATCCCAGAAGCGATCGATACGACGTGAGATATCTACAACTCCTGTGCGCTCAACTCTTTGGTTCTTAGCTTTGGTCAATGCTACAGCCCAACGCCACCAAATGTCAGCAAAAACAGACGGACATGGTAAGAATACAACAGCTTATGCGTATTATATTGGGGCATGAGAGAGGAGGAGGTAATACCCCCCCCCCCCCCCACTCTTCTTCTCGCTGACATCACCCTTTGAAGCTGACGTTGATGTAAACAAGAACAATTAAACCATGGGGGAGATATTGGATGCAACATTAGGCATAATTGTATTATTTCGTATCCCCTATCCCACCCCACCTTACCCCATTCCTTACTTTGCAAATTTTCCATTATCCAATTTTTCCTTATTTATGGATGCAAAACAATTTTGCAAATTAAAGTCTCTTTAGAAAGTTAAAGCTCTTGAGAATTTCACCGCCTAACTAACAATTTTTGGTTTTCCCCACTCTATTTTCTTGTTTTTATAGAAAAAAACTCCGCTTCAAAAATCCTAAGAGCGGTGTGGAAGCCATGATGCCGATTCCTCATCTGGACCACGGTCGATGAAAGTAGCCAATTCAGCCTTAACTCTTGAGGCAGGCTCCGCTTCAGTCAAAAAAATGGGCAACGAATCGTTTCGATTAAAGGGAAGCTCCCAAAATAGACGCAAAGCTGAAGAAAGCTTTGACAGTGACAACGAAAGTGAATTCTCACACATTGAGAAGAAGCCTGGATGTATCAGGGCCATTTTTTGCTGTGCAAGGAGGAGAAAAAGGCGCTCAAGGAGGTCAGGAAGTGATAGCGCAAAGTAAGTAATTGACCCTACCTGCTGTTACCCTTTTGTATGGAGATATGCTGTGCTGGGCCTATGTATGGAGTATAAAGTTTGGTTCAGCAATGCATGGGCGGAATTAGGGGTGTTTACAATGGCTACAAAAATAAAAACTTGAATAAGCCTGGACACCACAAACAATATTGGGAAGTAACTGTTAAGCCAATTCATGGTCCAATACACATAGGGCCTAGTGTAGGCACGTATAAGATTATTTCTAAAGATACCCGCATTGTGTCTCAAGTAATCGTTCAAGTCACCGTTCAAGTTTATATGCACAGATTGTTTGATCGCTATTCTAAGAAGATAAGAAAATCGTGCTTGGGAATGATCACACACACCGAGTTATGAGTCTGGGCCTACTAGGAGCCTGAACATAGGAGATCAGATCTGGGTTGAGGTGATTTGGGCCGAGGGTACCTGGGCCTAGGGATGGGGAGAGGAATCTGGGCGGGGACCTTGACCCCGGGGTCTTGGCCTAGAGAGTCTGGGCATATGGGGCCTGAGCCTAAGGGCCTGGGTCTCTATAATCTGGTTCTGTGTGGATCTGGGACTATGACAGTATGGGGCTTGAGGATAGTCAGAATCGGGTGGAATTTTAGTTCAAGTGAAAGTTTTATTTGGATTGTTATTTAAAAGAAAATCATAATTAGGGAAATCTCACACGTTCTGAATGCAAATTGTACGATTTCTGGGGTCTGGGCATAGGAGAACTGGGGCTAGGGGTAATGGTTGTCTTAGCCTATAGGCCTGAGTAATAATACAAAAATCAAGTCTAGTTTAGAAATAAAGTCTAGGGGATCTGGGACTAGGTAGTATATGGGGTCTGAGGATAGTCAGAAATGGGTGGAGCTAACTTAAGTTCATGTGAACATTTTGTTGAATTGTTATTTTAAAGAAAATCATAACTGGGGAAATCTCACACGTTCTGAATGCGCGTATTGTACAAATTCTGGGGTCTGGGCCTAGGGTATCTGGGGCTAGGGGCGTTGGTCGTCTGAGCCTAAGGGTCTGAGTAATAATAACGTGTCCCAGAAAAATGTGGGAACTTTTTTTTGAGATGTGTTAAATCCCATTGACCTTTGAATAGTGTGTGGCGCCACTTTTTCAATGGACATCGGCACATACTCAAATCGGTAGATTTGGAGATCTGCTTTATTTGGGTATGTGGACGCGTACTAGCATTCAACCATAGTGACAGGATACGCGGGCCCCGCTGGTAACCTTAGCCGCCACATTCACAAAAGTGTGTGTGTGTGTGTGTGGGAGGGTGGGGAGGGGAAGAAAGTATTTTACCCCCACCCCCCCATCCCACTAAAGATTGGTGCTAATCGGAAATTACCAGCCATTCTCCGAAATTGTTGCCATTCTTCCAAAAATTCCTTCAGATTCACAATTCGTTTAACTTACAAAAAGTGGGAAAGCGTGCATTCCGCCAAGGTGAAATACTTATTTTCTTTTTCCATATGGATTATGTTTATTTAAGGTTGTTGGTTAATCTTATAATTCACACCACTAGTTAAAATAGTATATAACGCGCCTGCGTATATCTGAGTATTGTACCTGTCAATATATCTTATGATCCCAATTAAGCATTTTAGCTACGAAGTGTTATCATTTTGCCATGAGTTCCTTTAAAAGATATGAAAGCAAAACATTATGTTTTTATATTTTTTTTGTGGAAAGAACGGTGGGGGTGGGAAGAGTAACCAGATATGAAGTTAAAACTTTCACAACCACCCCCATCCCTCTTTCCAGAAAAACCCTTCCTACGCCCATGCATTCAAATCATATTGTACTAACAGACCCAACCGATTTCCGTTTTACTAAACTGCTCAATATATCTAACGGCTAGAAACCTGCGTTTGAGTGAATTATATTTATAATTGTTTTATATTTTTGTCACAGGAAATCCCGTTCAATAAAGTCGGTGAAATTTGCCGGTTCAACCTCAAGTCTTGAGCCAAGCTCCACATCAGCAAAATCTAAGAACGGCGTGGAAAGCGATTATGTCGATGTCTCTTTTGAACCATGGCTGATGACAGCTGCCAGTTCAACCTCAACCCTTGATCGAAGCTCTGCTTCAGAAAATCCTAAGAGCGGTGCGGAAAGCCAAGATATTGACGCCTCTGTTGGACCATCCAACAAGGAAAGGCGCGATGAGCTTTCCCTGGACAAAGACAAACACCATGGTTTGCATCTTGATACGTCTTTTCCCCGAACATGGATTAGAAACGGTCCTTCACTGCTCCAAAGAGGATGAGGTGGTAAATGATAAGATACTTCTTCAATCAGGCCTATCCCAGAAGCGATCGATACGACGTGAGATATCTACAACTCCTGTGCGCTCAACTCTTTGGTTCTTAGCTTTGGTCAATGCTACAGCCCAACGCCACCAAATGTCAGCAAAAACAGACGGACATGGTAAGAATACAACAGCTTATGCGTATTATATTGGGGCATGAGAGAGGAGGAGGTAATACCCCCCTCTTCTTCTTCTCGCTGACATCACCCTTTGAAGCTGACGTTGATGTAAACAACAACAATTAAACCATGGGGGAGATATTGGATGCAACATTAGGCATAATTGTATTATTTCGTATCCCCTATCCCACCCCACCTTACCCCATTCCTTACTTTGCAAATTTTCCATTATCCAATTTTTCCTTATTTATGGATGCAAAACAATTTTGCAAATTAAAGTCTCTTTAGAAAGTTAAAGCTCTTGAGAATTTCACCGCCTAACTAACAATTTTTGGTTTTCCCCACTCTATTTTCTTGTTTTTATAGAAAAAAACTCCGCTTCAAAAATCCTAAGAGCGGTGTGGGGAAGCCATGATGCCGATTCCTCATCTGGACCACGGTCGATGAAAGTAGCCAATTCAGCCTTAACTCTTGAGGCAGGCTCCGCTTCAGTCAAAAAAATGGGCAACGAATCGTTTCGATTAAAGGGAAGCTCCCAAAATAGACGCAAAGCTGAAGAAAGCTTTGACAGTGACAACGAAAGTGAATTCTCACACATTGAGAAGAAGCCTGGATGTATCAGGGCCATTTTTGCTGTGCAAGGAGGAGAAAAAGGCGCTCAAGGAGGTCAGGAAGTGATAGCGCAAAGTAAGTAATTGACCCTACCTGCTGTTACCCTTTTGTATGGAGATATGCTGTGCTGGGCCTATGTATGGAGTATAAAGTTTGGTTCAGCAATGCATGGGCGGAATTAGGGGTGTTTACAATGGCTACAAAAATAAAAACTTGAATAAGCCTGGACACCACAAACAATATTGGGAAGTAACTGTTAAGCCAATTCATGGTCCAATACACATAGGGCCTAGTGTAGGCACGTATAAGATTATTTCTAAAGATACCCGCATTGTGTCTCAAGTAATCGTTCAAGTCACCGTTCAAGTTTATATGCACAGATTGTTTGATCGCTATTCTAAGAAGATAAGAAAATCGTGCTTGGGAATGATCACACACACCGAGTTATGAGTCTGGGCCTACTAGGAGCCTGAACATAGGAGATCAGATCTGGGTTGAGGTGATTTGGGCCGAGGGTACCTGGGCCTAGGGATGGGGAGAGAGAATCTGGGCAGGGGACCTTGACCCCGGGGTCTTGGCCTAGAGAGTCTGGGCATATGGGGCCTGAGCCTAAGGGCCTGGGTCTCTATAATCTGGTTCTGGTGGATCTGGGACTATGACAGTATGGGGCTTGAGGATAGTCAGAATCGGGTGGAATTTTTAGTTCAAGTGAAAGTTTTATTTGGATTGTTATTTAAAAGAAAATCATAATTAGGGAAATCTCACACGTTCTGAATGCAAAAATTGTACGATTTCTGGGGTCTGGGCATAGGAGAACTGGGGCTAGGGGTAATGGTTGTCTTAGCCTATAGGCCTGAGTAATAATACAAAATCAAGTCTAGTTTAAAAATAAAGTCTAGGGGATCTGGGACTAGGCAGTATATGGGGTATGAGGATAGTCAGAAATGGGTGGAGCTAACTTAAGTTCATGTGAAATTTTGTTGAATTGTTATTTTAAAGAAAATCCTAACTGGGGAAATCTCACACGTTCTGAATGCGCGTATTGTACAAATTCTGGGGTCTGGGCCTAGGGTATCTGGGGCTAGGGGCGTTGGTCGTCTGAGCCTAAGGGTCTGAGTAATAATAACGTGTCCCAGAAAAATGTGGGAACTTTTTTTTTGAGATGTGTTAAATCCCATTGACCTTTGAATAGTGTGTGGCGCCACTTTTTCAATGGACATCGGCACATACTCAAATCGGTAGATTTGGAGATCTGCTTTATTTGGGTATGTGGACGCGTACTAGCATTCAACCATAGTGACAGGATACGGGCCCCGCTGGTAACCTTAGCCGCCACATTCACAAAAGTGTGTGTGTGTGTGTGTGTGGAGGGTGGGGGAAGGGGGGAAGAAAGTATTTTACCCCACCCCACCCCATCCCACTAAAGATTGGTGCTAATCGGAAATTACCAGCCATTCTCCGAAATTGTTGCCATTCTTCCAAAAATTCCTTCAGATTCACAATTCGTTTAACTTACAAAAAAGTGGAAAAGCGTGCATTCCGCCAAGGTGAAATACTTATTTTCTTTTTCCATATGGATTATGTTTATTTAAGGTTGTTGGTTAATCTTATAATTCACACCACTAGTTAAAATAGTATATAACGCGCCTGCGTATATCTGAGTATTGTACCTGTCAATATATCTTATGATCCCAATTAAGCATTTTAGCTACGAAGTGTTATCATTTTGCCATGAGTTCCTTTAAAAAGATATGAAAGCAAAACATTATGTTTTTATATTTTTTGTGTGGAAAGAACGGTGGGGGTGGGAAGAGTAACCAGATATGAAGTTAAAAACTTTCACAACCACCCCCATCCCTCTTTCCAGAAAAAAACCCTTCCTACGCCCATGCATTCAAATCTTATTGTACTAACAGACCCAACCGATTTCCGTTTTACTAAACTGCTCAATATATCTAACGGCTAGAAACCTGCGTTTGAGTGAATTATATTTATAATTGTTTTATATTTTGTCACAGGAAATCCCGTTCAATAAAGTCGGTGAAATTTGCCGGTTCAACCTCAAGTCTTGAGCCAAGCTCCACATCAGCAAAATCTAAGAACGGCGTGGAAAGCGATTATGTCGATGTCTCTTTTGAACCATGGCTGATGACAGCTGCCAGTTCAACCTCAACCCTTGATCGAAGCTCTGCTTCAGAAAATCCTAAGAGCGGTGCGGAAAGCCAAGATATTGACGCCTCTGTTGGACCATCCAACAAGGAAAGGCGCGATGAGCTTTCCTGGACAAAGACAAACACCATGGTTTGCATCTTGATACGTCTTTTCCCCGAACATGGATTAGAAACGGTCCTTCACTGCTCCAAAGAGGATGAGGTGGTAAATGATAAGATACTTCTTCAATCAGGCCTATCCCAGAAGCGATCGATACGACGTGAGATATCTACAACTCCTGTGCGCTCAACTCTTTGGTTCTTAGCTTTGGTCAATGCTACAGCCCAACGCCACCAAATGTCAGCAAAACAGACGGACATGGTAAGAATACAACAGCTTATGCGTATTATATTGGGGCATGAGAGAGGAGGAGGTAATACCCCCACTCTTCTTCTCGCTGACATCACCCTTTGAAGCTGACGTTGATGTAAACAACAACAATTAAACCATGGGGGAGATATTGGATGCAACATTAGGCATAATTGTATTATTTCGTATCCCCTATCCCACCCCACCTTACCCCATTCCTTACTTTGCAAATTTTCCATTATCCAATTTTTCCTTATTTATGGATGCAAAACAATTTTGCAAATTAAAGTCTCTTTAGAAAGTTAAAGCTCTTGAGAATTTCACTGCCTAACTAACAATTTTTGGTTTTCCCCACTCTATTTTCTTGTTTTTATAGAAAAAACTCCGCTTCAAAAATCCTAAGAGCTGTGTGGGAAGCCATGATGCCGATTCCTCATCTGGACCACGGTCGATGAAAGTAGCCAATTCAGCCTTAACTCTTGAGGCAGGCTCCGCTTCAGTCAAAAAATGGGCAACGAATCGTTTCGATTAAAGGAAGCTCCCAAAATAGACGCAAAGCTGAAGAAAGCTTTGACAGTGACAACGAAAGTGAATTCTCACACATTGAGAAGAAGCCTGGATGTATCAGGGCCATTTTTGCTGTGCAAGGAGGAGAAAAAGGCGCTCAAGGAGGTCAGGAAGTGATAGCGCAAAGTAAGTAATTGACCCTACCTGCTGTTACCCTTTTGTATGGAGATATGCTGTGCTGGGCCTATGTATGGAGTATAAAGTTTGGTTCAGCAATGCATGGGCGGAATTAGGGTGTTTACAATGGCTACAAAAATAAAAACTTGAATAAGCCTGGACACCACAAACAATATTGGGAAGTAACTGTTAAGCCAATTCATGGTCCAATACACATAGGGCCTAGTGTAGGCACGTATAAGATTATTTCTAAAGATACCCGCATTGTGTCTCAAGTAATCGTTCAAGTCACCGTTCAAGTTTATATGCACAGATTGTTTGATCGCTATTCTAAGAAGATAAGAAAATCGTGCTTGGGAATGATCACACACACCGAGTTATGAGTCTGGGCCTACTAGGAGCCTGAACATAGGAGATCAGATCTGGGTTGAGGTGATTTGGGCCGAGGGTACCTGGGCCTAGGGATGGGGGAGAGGGATCTGGGCGGGGGACCTTGACCCCGGGGTCTTGGCCTAGAGAGTCTGGGCATATGGGGCCTGAGCCTATGGGCCTGGGTCTCTATAATCTGGTTCTGGTGGATCTGGGACTATGACAGTATGGGGCTTGAGGATAGTCAGAATCGGGTGGAATTTTAGTTCAAGTGAAAGTTTTATTTGGATTGTTATTTAAAAGAAAATCATAATTAGGGAAATCTCACACGTGCTGAATGCGCAAATTGTACGATTTCTGGGGTCTGGGCATAGGAGAACTGGGGCTAGGGGTAATGGTTGTCTTAGCCTATAGGCCTGAGTAATAATACAAAATCAAGTCTAGTTTAAAATAAAGTCTAGGGATCTGGGACTAGGCAGTATATGGGGTCTGAGGATAGTTAGAAATGGGTGGAACTAACTTAAGTTCATGTGAAAATTTTGTTGAATTGTTATTTTAAAGAAAATCCTAACTGGGGAAATCTCACACGTTCTGAATGCGCGTATTGTACAAATTCTGGGGTCTGGGCCTAGGGTATCTGGGGCTAGGGGCGTTGGTCGTCTGAGCCTAAGGGTCTGAGTAATAATAACGTGTCCCAGAAAAATGTGGGAACTTTTTTGAGATGTCTTAAATCCCATTGACCTTTGAATAGTGTGTGGCGCCACTTTTTCAATGGACATCGGCATTCGTTCAACCTCAAAAAAGTCGGTTTTCTTTTTCCAGATTATGTTTATTTAAGTTTAACCTCCAAAAAGTGGGAAAGCAATATGCATTCCCAATTAAGCATTTTAGCAAGGTAAAATTTTGCCACTTTTTTTTTTTCACAACCGCTTCTCTTTCATATGGATTATGTACTTTATTTCAATATCTAACGGTTGTTGGTTAATCTTTGTTTTAATTTTTGTCACACCCGTTCAATAAAGTCTGAAATTTGCCGGTTCAACCTCAAGTCTTGATTATCAGCAAAATCTAAGATGTCGATGTCTTTTGAACCATGGCTGATGACAGCTGCCAGTTCAACCTCAACCCTTGATCGAAGCTCTGCTTCAGAAAATCCTAAGAGCGGTGCGGAAAGCCAAGATATTGACGCCTCTGTTGGACCATCCAGCAAGGAAAGGCGCAATGAGCTTTCCCTGGACAAAGACAAACACCATGGTTTGCATCTTGATACGTCTTTTCCCCCCGAACATGGATTAGAAACGGTCCTTCACTGCTCCAAAGAGGATGAGGTGGTAAATGATAAGATACTTCTTCAATCAGGCCTATCCCAGAAGCGATCGATACGACGTGAGATATCTACAACTCCTGTGCGCTCAACTCTTTGCTTCTTTGCTTTGGTCAATGCTACAGCCCAACGCCACCAAATGTCAGCAAAAACAGACGGACATGGTAAGAATACAACAGCTTATGCGTATTATATTGGGGCATGAGAGAGGAGGAGGTAATACCCCCCCCCTCCCTCCCTTCCCCCACCTTCTCGTCGCTGACATCACCCTTTGAAGCTGACGTTGATGTAAACAAGAACAATTAAACTATGGGGGAGACATTGGATGCAACATTAGGCATAATTGTATTATTTCGTATCCCCTATCCCACCCCACCTTACCCCATTCCTTACTTTGCAAATTTTCCATTATCCAATTTTTCCTTATTTATGGGTGCAAAACAATTTTGCAAATTTAAGTCTCTTTAGAAAGTGAAAGCATTTGAGAATTACACCGCCTAACTAACAATTTTTGGTTTTCCCCACTCTATTTTCTTGTTTTTCAGAAAAAAACTCCGCTTCAAAAAATCCTAAGAGCGGTGTGGGAAGCCATGATGCCGATTCCTCATCTGGACCACGGTCAATAAAAGTTGCCAATTCAGCCTTAACTCTTGAGGCAGGCTCCGCTTCAGTCGAAAAAATGGCCAACGAACCGTTTCAATTGAAGGAAGGCCCTCAAAATGGACGCAAAACCGAAGAAAGCCTTGACAGTGACAGCGAAAGTGACTTCTCAGATAATGAGAAAAAGCCTGGATGTCTCAGGGCCATTTTTGGCTGTGCAAGGAGGAGAAAAAGGCGCTCAAAGAAGTCAGGAAGTGATGGCGCAAAGTAAGTAATTGACCCTACCTGCTGTTACCCTTTTGTATGGAGATATGCTGTGCTGGGCCTATGTATGGAGTATAAAGTTTGGTTCAGCAATGCATGGGCGGAATTAGGGTGTTTACAATGGCTACAAAAATACAAAGTTAGATAAGCCTGGACACCATAAACAATATTGGGAAGTAACTGTTAGGCAAATTTATGGTCCAATACACATAGGGCCTAGTGTAGGCACGTATGAGATTATTTCTAAAGATACTCGCATTGTGTTTGAAGTAACCGTTCAAGTTTATATGCACAGATTGTTTGATCGCTATTCTAGAAGAAAAGAAAATCGTGCTTGGAAATAATCACACACACCGAGTTGTGAGTCTGAGCCTAGGGAGCCTGAACATAGAAGATCAGATCTGGGCTGAAGTGATCTAGGCAGAGGGTACCTGGGCCTAGGGGTGGGGCAGGGGACATGACTTGTCCTTCTCCTTAAAAATTTGTTCCAGCAAATCATAACCACAAACTTACTGAGCAAATAGTGAGACCACTTTACCTGGGCCTTGCTAGGGGTTTTCAGGGGCAAATCTGGGGTTATTTTGGGACTAGAGACAGAACAACTAATGATTTTGGGACTAGAGACCTCGACCTAGGGGTCTTGACCTAGAGAGTATGGGCATATGGGGCCTGAGCCTAGGGGCCTGGGTCTCTATTAGCTGGTTCTAGGGGATCTGGGGCTATGACAGTATGAGGCCAAAGGATAGTCAGAAATGGGTGGAATTTAAGTTTAAGTGAAATTTGTATTTGGATTGTTATTTTAAAGAACATCATAATTGGGGAAATCTCACACGTTCTGATTGCGCGGATTGTTCGATTTCTGGGGTCTGGGCCTAGAGGAACTGAGGCTAGGGGCGTTGGTCGTTTGAGCCTATGGGCCTGAGTAATAGAAACAAAATTCAAGTCTAGTTTAAAGATAAAGTCTAGGGGATCTGGGACTATGACAGTATGGGGCCTGAGGAATAGTCAGAAATGGGTGGACTTTAAGTTGATGTGAACATTTTGTTGGATTGTCATTAAAAAAATCATAACTGTGAAAATCTCACACGTTCCGAATGCGCGGATTGTACAAATTTTGGGGTCTGGGCTTAGGGGCTCTGAAGCTAGGGGCGTTGGTCGTCTGAGCTCATGGGTCTGAGTACTAATAAATTGTCTTAGAAAAATGTTTTTTTTTTTTGTTTTTTTTTTGAGACATGTTAAATCCCATTGACTTTTGAGTAGTGTGTGGCGCCACTTTTTTAATGGACATTGGCACATACCCAAATCTGTAGATTTGGAGATCTGCTCTATTTGGGTATGTGGACGCGTACTAGCATTCAACCAGAGTCACAGGATACGGGGGCCTAGCTGGTAATGTTAGCCGCCACAGTCACAAAAGTGTGTGTGTGGGAGGAGGGGGAGAGGAGGGGGAGAGGGGGGGGGGGGGTAAAGTGTACTTCACCCTCACCCCACCCCATCCTCATTAAAGATTGGTGCTAATCGAAAATTCACCAGCCATTCTCCGGAATTGTTGCCATTCTTCCAAAATTTCTTTTAGATTCACTAGTCGTTTTACCTTTAAAAAGGTGGGAAAGCGTGCATTCCGCCAAGGTGACTAATTTTTTTCTTCATATGGAATACGTTTATTTAAGGTTGTTGGTTAATCTTATAATTCACACCACTAGTTAAAACAGTCTATAACGCGCCTGCATATATCTGAATATTGTACCTGTCAATTTATCTTATGATCCCAATTAAGCATTTTAGCTACAAAGTGTTATTATTTTCCCATGAGTTTCTTAAAAATATATGGGAGCAAAACATTATGTTGTAATATATATTTTTTGGGAAGGGATTGGGACGAAGGGGGGGAGAAGAGTAACCAGATATGAAGTTTAAAACTTTTACAGTCACACCCCATCCCTACCAGAAAATATCCTTCCTACACCCATGCATTCAACTCTTATTGTACAAAGCGACCCAACCGATTTTCATTTTACTAAACTGCTCAATATATCTAACGTTTGGAAACCTGCGTTTAAGTGAATTATCTTTATAATTGTGTGGGTTTTTTTTGTCACAGGAAATCCCGTCAATAAAGTCGATAAAGCTTGCCGATTCAACCTCAACTCTTGAGCCAAGCTCCACATCAGCGAATTCTAAGAGCGGTGCGGAAAACCAAGATATTGACGCCTCTGTTGGACCATCCAACAAGGAGACGCGCGATGACCTTTCCCTGGACAAATACATACACCATGGTTTATCCCAGAAGCGATCGATACGACGTGAGATATCTACAACTCCTGTGCGCTCAACTCTCAGGGTCATAGCTTTGGTCAATGCTTCGGCCGAACGCCGCCAAATGTCAGCAATAACAGACAGACATGGTAAGAATACAACAGGCTATGCGTATTATACTGGGGCATGAGAGAGGAAGAGGTAATACCCCCCCCCCTCCCCGCTGACATCACGCTTTGCAGCTGACGTTGATTTAGACAACAAAATCTAAATTTTGGGGAACATATTGGATGCAACATTGAGAGTATTTGTATAATATCGTATCCCCATCCCACCCTACCTTACTTTGCAAATTTTCCATTATCCAATTTTCTCTTATTTAGAGATACAATTTTTTTGCAAATTTAAGTCTCTTCAGAAAGTTAAAGCTCTTGAGAATTTCACCGCCTAACTAACATTTTTGGTTTCCCCACTCTATTTTCTTGTTTTTTAGGAAAAAACTCCGCTTCAAAAAATCCTAAGCGCGGTATGGGAAGCCATGATACCGATTCCTCATTTCAGTGGACCACAGTCGATGAAACTTACCTGTTCAACCTCAACTTTTGAGGCAGGCTCCGCTTCAGTCAAAAAAATGGCCAATAAACCGTTTCAATTGAAGGAAAGCCCTCAATATGGACGCAAAACTGATGAAAGCCTTGACAGTGACAGCGAAAGTGACTTTTCAGGTAATGAGAAGAAGCCCGGATGTCTCAGGGCCATTTTTTGGCTGTGCAAAGAGGAGAAAAAGGCGCTCAAGAAGTGATGGCGCAAAGTAAGTAATTGACCCTACCTGACTGTTACTCTTTTGTATACTGGGCTGGGCCTATGTATGGAGTATAAAGTTAGGTTTAGGAATGCATGGGCGGAATTATGGGTGTTTTTAATGGCTAAGAAATAAAGTTGTGATTCTAAAGCTTGAACCAAGGGGATCAAATCTGGGCTAAGGTGATCTGATTTGGGCCTAGAGTATCTGGGCCTAGGGGGGTCTCGGCCTAGGGACCTTGACCTTAGCCTAGAGAGTCTGTGCATCTGGGGACTAAACCTAGGGGTCTGGATCTCTGTGATTTGGTTCTAGGGGATTTGGGACTATAACAGTATGGGGTCTGAGTATTGTCAGAAATGGGTGGAAATGTGAAAATTTTGTTGGATTGTATTCTAAAGAAAATTATAATTGGGGAAATCTCACACGTTCCGAATGCACGGATTGTACGAATTCCGGGGTCTGGGCCTAAGGAACCTGGAGCTAAAGCTAAAGGCCTTGGGCGTTTAAGCCTATGGGTCTGAGCATGATCAGAAATGGGTGGAATTTAATTTTCTATAAAAACATTGTTGGATTGTTATTTTCAAGAAAATCTTGCTTGAAATATACTCACACACACCCAATGCGTGGATTGTACAAATTATCATGGGTCTGGCCTCGGGGTCTGCGCCTAGGCTTATGGGTCTGGGCCTGAGCCTTTTTAGAAGCCAGGACATATAAACCAAGAAAAAAGTAAAAGTTATGCTTATTGTAATACATTTTGTAACGGGATTTTAAAAATCAAAATACTTGGTTTTCAGAAAAAGTGAAAAGTCTGTTTTATCATGCATCACACATTTGCAGAAAATTTGAAGAGTTTACGGCATCATCATTATACACGTTTAACAGTCCAAAGGTTCTTTTTTCCTATCGGTAGAAAATTTTGACAAGAAATATCTTTATCTACTGAAAATAATTCAAGGAAAGTTCTTTAACTGTTCAATACTTGATTTCTCTGGGATCGACACGATAGTTACCCCCAATTGTCTTATTTGTCCTCAATGTCTAATTTTGAATAACTAAATGCATAAACCAACAGGGGGATATTCCAGCAAAAAATAAAGATGAAAAACCTTAAAATTCGAAATAAAACATTTTTTCGAGAAAAAAGGAAAACATGTTTCTTTTTTGACTGATGGCTGCCCACAGTTTGCAAACAATGTTGACTTTAATTTAATAAATCTTTATACTAAAGAGTTTGTACTCTGAGCTAGAATTTGACGTGAAGTATGCATGGCCGTACTTTATCTTCACAAAAGTGTGTGTGTGTAAGAAAGGGGGAGGGGGGAGGGAGTCATTTTTTGTCCGCAAAGTAAGGAGACATGTGGTGTTTTTAAAAACTACAAACCTTTACAAATCAAGAGGGGAGATATTGGTAAACTTCCCTTGAAACCCCACCCCCACTCAGGCTTCTCGTCCCTCACTATATAGACCTTCTTTCATGAATCAAACCAATACAATTTTGGTTAATTCTCGACCGTCTTCTGATGTTTCCAAATAGGCCTATCAATTTCCGATTTCTGACAGCAAATTTTTTGAAAACAGAATTGAAAAAAAATCAAGGGAGGGGGAGCTTTGTCAAATATATCTATCTTAGACGGGCTTTGCCTACCAAAAGTAGGGGAAATGTCAAAAGATGTATGTGGGACGGGGGCAAAATCACGCTGTGAGATACAAGAAGTCACCATATAAAAGATTACATTCGGAAAAAATGTGCATGAGGAGAAAAAGGGAAGGGGGTTCCCCTTTAAATGTTTGCTCCTCTTCAAAATTCAAAATTTATTATGTGATAAGGGACTTCACGGTTAACCCTTACTCTACCAGCACTGTTTTGAAAATGCGCTCGGGAGGCGGGGCCAAAGACGGGGCACCCAAAACGGCGATAATATCGCCGCGTGGTAGAGTAAGGGTTAATCAAGGCGTGATTATTGAAGGGTCCTCTGTCTTCCAGGCAGAAAAGTCGGGGCCCTTCCGCTCTCGGGACCCGCTGGGCCGCCCACCGGGATCATGCTGCCTATATTTTCGGCTTGGCGCATACGTCGCGGGTTGATTAACCCTTACTCTACCAGCACTGTTTTGAAAATGCGCTCGGGAGGCGGGGCCAAAGACGGGGCACCCAAAACGGCGATAATATCGCCGCGTGGTAGAGTAAGGGTTAATCAAGGCGTGATTATTGAAGGGTCCTCTGTCTTCCAGGCAGAAAAGTCAGGCCCCTTCCGCTCTCGGGACCCGCTGGGCCGCCCACCGGGATCATGCTGCCTATATTTTCGGCTTGGTGCATACGTCGCGGGTTGATTAACCCTTACTCTACCAGCACTGTTTTGAAAATGCGCTCGGGAGGCGGGGCCAAAGACGGGGCACCCAAAACGGCAATAATATCGCCGCGTGGTAGAGTAAGGGTTAATCAAGGCGTGATTATTGAAGGGTCCTCTGTCTTCCAGGCAGAAAAGTCGGGCCCCTTCCGCTCTCGGGACCCGCTGGGCCGCCCACCGGGATCATGCTGCCTATATTTTCGGCTTGGTGCATACGTCGCGGGTTGATTAACCCTTACTCTACCAGCACTGTTTTGAAAATGCGCTCGGGAGGCGGGGCCAAAGACGGGGCACCCAAAACGGCAATAATATCGCCGCGTGGTAGAGTAAGGGTTAATCAAGGCGTGATTATTGAAGGGTCCTCTGTCTTCCAGGCAGAAAAGTCGGGCCCCTTCCGCTCTCGGGACCCGCTGGGCCGCCCACCGGATCATGCTGCCTATATTTTCGGCTTGGCGCATACGTCGCGGGTTGATTAACCCTTACTCTACCAGCACTGTTTTGAAAAAGCGCTCGGGAGGCGAGGCCAAAGACGGGGCACCCAAAACGGCGATAATATCGCCGCGTGGTAGAGTAAGGGTTAAACCAATTTGGTGCTTGATTATTATGCACCTCAGGGTTGAAGCTATGGGGTATATAAGAGCATATAAAGTAAGGTTCTTTGGTATCCTATACCTGCCACGAAGAATCTCGAAGAATTTAATCCCTCCCCATCCGCCTACTCCCTCCACTCCTGACTGTTTCCATTTTTCTTTGTTCCTTTTGTTTTGTTTTTCAAATTTCAGGGGCCCACATGAATGCTATATGCCCCTCGAAATCACGACTGGGCCGTAAGTAACACATGCTATTTACATGATTTTAGTATATTCTAAGTTAGTACTACCCTCTTCCACGTCCTTACTCTATGACATGAAATAAATGATTAGCAATTTAAGTCGGAAAGTAAATAATTGCCAGACATAGCAGGTTTTGAAATATAACCCACTTCCAAAACCTTACAGGTTGGGGTAGCCTAACCCTAACAGGTTGGGATAGCCTATCCCTAACAGGATGGGGTAGCCTGACACTAGCAGGTTGTCAGTCTGGGATAGGTCCTAAAATAAGGAACCAAAAAGTTCTTTAAATGAGGAACTTTTTGTTAGATGGACATTGCCATTTTGTGATATTTCCCATGATGCTTTGCAATACTTACGTTAAAGCTTTATGTAGTGCTATAATATTGAAATTTTAAATAATTATGCGAAAAATGTCTTTGCCCGGTGAGTTAGAATTCAGTGACAAACTTCATTGCTTTCATGGATACATTTTATGCACTTCTTTTTAACTGTTAAATGATTACCACGCCATGTTTGAAATATGAAACAAAATCAAGAAGAAAGCTAAGGTTTTTAAGGCGAAACAGTCATTTTAAAAATGCAAATGTTTTGTAAGACTATAATTTTGTCGTTGAGATGGCAGATTTTAAGAAATAAAATTACACATCGCAAAATCTTACAATCTATGACAAATGGTCTGTACGTGTTTATCGCAAAATATGAACGAAACGACTGCTGGGCGTCTATTAAGTCGGGGCTAATTCCGGATAAAGCTTGCACATGCCTAAATTTTTAAAGTATATTTTCTACTTATAAACATTTTTTTCTTGCATAGTACACTAATCAAGCTTTCAAAAACTATTTTTGCTTTTCTTCTACTACACTTGGATTTTTTTTTTTTTTTACTAAGGCTCAAAGTTTGGGGAAACAGAAGGTCTCTGTTTTGACATAGTGGCGAATGTGCAAAAGTAGATTTGACATAGTGGCGAATGTGCAAAAGTAGATTTGACATAGTGACGAATGTGCAAAAGTAGATTTGACATAGTGACGAATGTGCAAAAGTAGATTTGACATAGTGACGAATGTGCAAAATTAGATTTGACATAGTGACGAATGTGCAAAAGTAGATTTGACATAGTGACGAATGTGCAAAAGTAGATTTGACATAGTGACGAATGTGCAAAAGTAGTTTTTCGTTTTGACATAGTGACGAATGTGCAATTAACAAATCTAAATTGCAAATTACTATAATTAACAAGTATCTGTTTTTGTGGCTGTGTCATTTATTGATTATTTACAATTTAAATAATTTATCATTTAAAGAAAACGAGGAAAACAAACATATGATTGATAGCAGTGGCGTAGCCAGGTTTTTCATATGGGGAGTGGGAGGATTGAATTGAAGGTGCCACTCGACTTGTCGGCGTAGGGTCCAGGGGCCCGCTTAAGGGCGCTGATGGGGTCCAGCGGAAAAGGCTCGGTAGGAATCTAGGGACGAAACCCCTGGAAGCTCAGGCAAAATTGACATTTTAAGAGCACAAAATTATGCCACAACGCATAGTAAGACGGTGTTTTAAAATCCATGTCAAAGAGAGCTATAATACACCATATACACAACATAAAATCAAAGCGCAAAGCGCTTGTCTTGGCTGGTGGGGTCCAGGCGCTGGTGGGGTCTAGGGTCTGGTGGGGTCCAGGGGCTGTTGGGAACCAGGGGATGGTGGAGTCCAGGCGCTGGTGGGGTCCAGGGTCTGGTGGGGTCTAGGGGCTGGTGGGGTCCAAGGGCTGGTGGGGTCCAGGGGCTGGTGGGGTCCAGGGGCTGGTGGGTCCAGGGGCTGGTGGGGTTCAGGGGCTGGTGGGTCTAGGGGCGAAGGGCTGGTAGGGGTCCACGGGACAAAGCTTCCGAAAGCTCGCTAAATGGTTATTTCAAGAGCAAAAAAGTCATAGTAAGGTGCGTCAAAGAGAGCTATAATACACCATATACAAAACATAAAATCATGGAAACGCATAATGTGGAAGTATGTTTTATTGTTTACGTTTGTATATGGTTAGGTTTATTGTCACTCTTTGAAAAATATGGGTTGTCTAAAAGAAAGGTTTTTAATAATTTATACAAACTTGTGTAAATGTTATCAAATTTTAAAATGAGCCTGTTCTGTATCACGTGCACTTCGACACCCACCTGCCCCTCTCTCTCTCCCCCACTCTCTCTCTCGCTCTAACTCCTTCTGTGTTTTAGTTCATGTATTTAATAAAAAAAGATCGCACAAATGTTTAATATATCATTACCGAAAAACCTTTTTCTGAAAAAGTTCCCTTTTGAAATCTAAAAACAATAGGCACCTGGAACGTCAAAGCTTGAACCGACGGTACCAATCTAAATCGACGGATTAAAATCTGAACCGACGGATTAAAATATTGGAAGGGGGCGATGGCCCCCTCGCGCCTCTCGCCCTTCCCCTGGCTACGCCGCTGATTGATAGTAATATGCTTTTAAAGACATTCATCACAATGTCAAAATAAGACAAAAATGCTTATCCAGTCAATCCTACATTCGCCACTATTTCAAAACAGGGACAAGAAGTAGCATTTCCACCTATTTTGTGATGGAAATTTTGTTTCCCTCTGTTACAGTTCTTATGCTTTAAAGATAATCATTATTGGTTGATAGAGTATGATACCTTCCCCATCCACCGCTAAAGAAAAGCCCAAAAGCTGAAATATGACAATCTTGTACTCTTTTGAAATAATTACATTGCCATGTCCCCGTCTGTTAAGATAACACAAGAAAAAGTTGTTTACTTTTAACACTTTTTACATGCAAAGATTTTGTTTTGCTTTAAAGATAAATTCCTTTATTCGATCAAGATAATCTTATCTAGAAAGTGAAATAGAAATAACCTGTAATGTATAGTTGATCTGATATTCTAGGTCAAAATTTGTTCCGCCTACGATTTTTTTCCTAGGCTAGATAAGCGATGGCAAACTTATTGACCAATCAGATTATAGTATTACTAAACCTTGTTGCTATGATGGTATTATGAATATTCACCAAGTTGTAACGCGTGGTTAAAGCTGCGTATGCATTGATGTGAAGCTCCTCATTTGTATATGCGTAGGATGTACACACGAGAAACTTTGCTGTTCAGAATGCGTAATGCCTGGGAAATAGTTTTGGTTCTCTCCAAGGACCTACCATACAAGGTACTTGCTCTCTCGTAATCAGATAATGCGCAGTTTTTGAAGAACTAAGCTCGAGGTTAGCAGCCTAGTGTACGTGTGGGAGTGTGTCATCGCGAAAAAACGTGCAAAATATTAATAATAAATGGCAACCAGTGGTAACCATTTGTTAGAAAATTAACAAATACATGAAACTTTCGCCACTCTCAAATGCTCTCCGAGAATGAACGTGGTCGAATGATCTCGTACGTGTTGTGTATGCATATGCGACAATCAACGTAGCTCGTCTTTACTGAAATATGAATATCTTTAGTCGTACACTAAAGAAACATGAATAATAATGTTTTCAATTTTCTATCTGCGCACCTGATTGGTCATTGCTATTGCTTATCTAGCCTAGGTTAAAAAATGCGTCCCGTCTGTCACAATTTACTCCTTTGTTCCGTCTGTCACATGTTTTTTAAATATTTTTTTGTATTAACTTGAGGTTGTTAAAAATGGTAAACATAGAGACTATTTTACTTATAATACTCTATGTTTTTGTTAATAACATAATTGATTAATTTATCAGTAAAAAAGTAAAGTCAATATTAATTATAAAAATACACATTTCAGCCTTTAGGGCAGTGATACTTTGACTGCCTTCTTAGCCCATCTTTTTGTCCCGGTCATGTCAGTCATGATTGCTGCGCGCACGCTACACATATGTTTACTGTACATGGGATGTGCAGAACATGTAATGTACATGCTCAGCTACATTTCACAACAAGGGAAATACTAATGATATTGGGGAAAGGGGCTCCGTTAGGGGACAAGTTGTAGATTATGGCATGGCCAATGGCACAAAAAATTACACAAAAAGTGTGCCAAAATGAACATGTACTGTATCACTTGAAGATGTAACTCAACACATGCAGGATAAGGATGCCTCATGGCAACCAGATGGTGCAGATATTCTAACCCTTCCTGGAACCCGTGGTGCTCACTATCTTTAGAGTGTGGAACCTTATGTTATATAATATGCAATGACAGCATCCTAGTGTGAAACTAACTCAACCACTTTTAGATGGCATTCAACCAGATAGCCTACCCTGTGCAACCTGGGAATGGCAATTCTGCGGTAGATGAGCCATCCTCGTCAAGACCCTTGTGTATGGTAGAGAAAAAATCTTACTGATCGTACATAAAATAGTTAACCTACATGAGGGTGCTTATTGTATGCCTACATTTCAAGTTACATTGTTTGAAGTAACTTATATTTAGAAGAAACAGGAAAACTGAATTAATTTTGATGCAAAAGTGCCAAAATGTAAATGTTACACTTTCACTCAGATTGTGAAGACTAATCTAGTGTATATTCTTTATCGAATTCATTTTGCACATACAGTACTTGTCAGTGCCAAAATATTAGGTTAATATGAAATATTGCCTTTTAAAGTGAAATGAAACAGGCAAATCAAAAATAGCTTCATATCAGGCGTTAATGAATGTGATCTAATTGACTGAATATTTAAAGGGTAGGCCTACTTGATGAATATGTATTGTTTAAAGTGTTCTATTATTATTACTTTGTAACGTTTGTTATTGTTGTTGATTGAAAATAAATTATAGAACAGACATTTTATTATCACATAGCTATAGGTTTTAAAATGTTATTATTAAATGTGCAAAAATGCCCGTTTGTCACATCCCGTCTGTCACAACATATGTGTCTGGTATTTCCAGTTACATATTTTGAATAACTAATTCATATGTTTACTGATTATATGTTTTAAATTGATTACCTTGACAGGGAGAAAACATTTAATTTCATGTTGGGACAGAAAGCTTTTTCCAAGGTAAGTCGTTTTCAAAAAAGTGAGTGTAGTTTGCGTCCCGTCTGTGACGCTGATTTTACTTTGTCACTACACTGCCATTGATCCTCTAGTTTCATGGATTATTTCTTAATATAAATTATATATTCTTTGCAATGAATGACTGTATACATAACTTAGAAGGTTAATTTTTACAAATTGTTTTTGGCAGTCCTTAAAAAATCAAATAAATAAGTAGTGTAAATTTGTCCCATTTGTCACAGCGGAATTAGCCTCAGGTATTTTACAGGTTTTTTAAAATAGGGTATCTTCCGAACTGGTTAGGGTAGCCTAGCCTTAACTAGTGAGATCAACACCTCACTCAGTAGGGCACTACCTGCAAGGCATTACTTGCATACTGAGCGAGACAATGCATAATACACTCCTAACGTTGGAAACCACTCACACAACAACCAATAACATAATCATGAAATAAAACCCCTTCTCAAAACTAACCAAAGAACTTACGAGCTATGATTTTGATTTCATTAGCGTCTTATAGTTTAAAGTATCTTCGAAACTAAGTTACAAATGAAATGATGAACATTTTGTACGTAAAAACCCCATCTAAATTACGGAAGAAATGGCATTTCGATTACTTTGCAAATCCCTCACTTCAGGAAACGCATAAACAATTAGTGCGCGTATCACCCGAGTGCGCTGGCAACTGCTATTTTGAAAATTTGTCATTAAATGCGCGCAGTGTTCGATTTAATGCTATACGCACGTTGATTTCACCATCGTTCTAAAGTTCTATTGTTCGACAACTTTTTAACCAGAAAGCGTGACGTCATTTGCCCTATGCTACGTATAGGCCGAAGGCTGAGCGACGAAACTTCTGTACAAAAATTGTGACGCGTTTATGGACGCCATACTTGTTCTAGCATGGGCAACTATGCAACCGGTGGACAATGCATGCGTAGCGAGCCAAGTGACTGAGTGATAGCGTACCGGCTGGGCCGGGCGGAGAAAACGACAAGATACGATAGAGAGCGAGTTTTTAAAATATTTTTCATTCCACAGAAAATTGCTGTTTTAACATTTTCGTTTAGATTAAATGGCGTTGTGCAGACATGAAAACCTGTCAAGATTTTTCTTTTTCGGAGGACGGGAACCATTAACATTAAGAACAAAAGTCATAAATTACAGAATTAACGTTGAATCATGCATTTTGTCACTAACTGAAGGCCTACCACTTGTGTTCTGCGAGATAATTTTGTATTAGATTGGCATAACTTTCAGACGTTGGCATAATTTCACCCTAGAATAGGTCTGTTTATACTCAGTATACATGGGTTCTGGCGTACGTATGAGGAATTGTAATCAATTTTTGCCAAATCTCGAACATACCGCATCGCTGGTCCTAACAAATTTCGAGGTAGGCCAGGGCTAAACGTTAGACATATAGCTATTGGGGATACTTCCACCACGGGCGGCGGGCGTAGGCGTAAGTTAAATGTCAATTTGTACAAAAATCCAGATAGGCCTACTGCTAAGGTTGAAAACCTTCATTTAACCATTTAATCAATAATGATAGAAAAATAATCGACGTCAATAAGGTTTTACTGCTACTGATGACTGATTTGGAATGGTTTGCCTGAGTGGGTAAATAGCTCCGAATCTGTTCACAATTTCAAGGTCAACATTGATAAGTTCTTACTAACTCTGTGCGTCTTTCATTTTTTTTGTGGTGGTAGTGGTCTTAGTTTGGGTTTTTTAGAATAAATAGAACATAGCAAAGAAATGTGTAAATCAAATATTCTAGGAAAATTGTTGATTACATTTTTTTTTACACCCGATTTAATTTTATCGTTACTTTTTGTGAACTCTAAGATCAATAAACCAATAATTTTATAAGTCATTAATATAACAACTTTGATTTTCACGTTATCCATGGATCAAGTGCGAAAAAATATTGACAAAACATGCACACAGTGCAGGTACTTTTCGCGATACCGGTATGGTACGGTACGATACCAATGCGTTTATTACTCATTGTTTTACGTATGAACATGACAGATTGAAAGGTTAAAGCATTTTAAAGGAATTAATGCCTAACCTTATCGAAGCCGTTATGCATTACGCCTAGGCCCTAGCTTAGATGGTGAAGGTCGGCCAACACCGTAGGCCTATCTAACGAATAACGTTAGCGATGGGCCGGCCCTAGCCCACCTGTACATCCTCGGTTGTGTAGTAATTGCAGTCTGCCTGTTTTTATTTAATAAAAGCTAGACATACGCAGTCAGACATCTGTGAGCCTAGAGATTTACAATGTTATATTAACTAAGGTGGATCTAGGCCTATTTATTGAAGCCTAGTTTAGGCTCGGGATTATCGGGTAGTATAAAAAAAGCTGGAAAATTCAAGTTGCCAACTTAACCTATTTAAATTCAGACTTAGACGTTAGGCCTACCAAACGGCTACAATCTTGTTAGTTATGAATTCGAATCATTTACCATCGTTTGGCCGTAATTTCTTTCACTTTAACCCATTTCTATATGCATACATTGTAGGATTGCTGTTAATTACTGGTCTGCGGCCTCACGAACGGCGGCAGTAATGTCAACAAGTGTATTGTGGGATATGACCAATAGCTACATTCTTGCAAGACTACATGCAAGTTAGAACTTGACTAACATTAACAAGAATTTAGGCTATAATTTGCTTCAAATTAACTGCCCAAACCTACTTAATTCGCCTGGTGATTTGTTGTGTTTACTGCTTGAATTTAAAGAAAACTTGGCTAAGAATACATGGATACTGTAAATGAAATAACCCATATTTGGATATTTGTGAAGGGAATATTATTTATACCAAACATAAGGTGAAGGCAAATAACTTACACACTAGCTCTATGACACATGAACTCATTGTTACAGTTGGGCTCATTTTGTCAGGAAAAACTTTTAAGTCTTATTATCTGTTTATGTGGTTCAACCTAATGAATTGGTAGTTCGCCATGCCCATTTCAAACCTATTAACTTTCTGGTGTTGAAGGGAACACATTAAACATTTGTGTGTAGGGTAAAGAAAAAATAATTTGTAAATAATATAGGAAATTTACATCAATTGACTTAATTGACTTGTTCATGTCTGTTTACCAGTTTACTGCAAATAAAAGCCTGGTCTGCTGGTTTTGATGTTGAATTTTCACTTGGGTTTTTTTTTTTTTTTTAGGCAGACAACTTTTTATGTATAAAAAGGGTACACTAAAATTACCATGTCATATCCTCATAACCTGATAATAGTACATTCCACTGCCAAGAAAACTCATTATACATGTGCCTGGAGTTAGAAAACATTTGGGCAGGGTATTGTGTACTACAAAATGATATACAGTTATTCAGCTCACTAATATCTGGTACAAAATTAATTTACATTGCAAAAAATGTTCGTACTCTGAAGTACAGTTAATGATTTTTAACAATCATACAACATAAAAGTTGGAATACTATTGCACTGTAATAATTTGTTTATTGGATACCAAAGCAAAAACAAATGAGAGCAGAACTAAAGATCGCCTATCAAGAGTAGAGAAATTGCATGAAGTAAAATTTTCAAGTGAAGCTTTTTATCTTCCCGACTTGAGAACTTGAGAAACTTTTGCAAACAAATTGAAAGCAACTTTAATAAGTAATACAAATAGAATAAAAAATGCAGGCTGCAATACAACATATAGGCCTATTCCGAAGAGTTTTATGATTATTTGTTAAGTTAAACTTTAGGAATTTATGGCTTGCAATTGTTGGTAAATGATGTTGAACAGAAAAATGTGAATGAAACTAAAAACTTAATACTTTATCAAAATAGAAATAAAAGTAATAAGTGAGCAATTTGATCTACTATATCTCTACCTATCTAAACAAGTTGGCACTTAAGTTACTTTTACCTTGTTTTATACACACCTATCTGCCAGTTGGTCAGTCTGTTTAGACTTTGTTTTATGGGTGTTTTGTTGATAACCAACTATAAAACTAATTAGATCTAGACCTATATTGATCTCATGCCCACCCCACCCTAGCTAACAATTGTAATGCTGCGTTTCAAGCATGGCCTTTTTATCATGACAGACATTTACAAGTCAACACCATGGTAATGTACATAGCCCTAACTTTATGCTACCAAATTGCAAGTGGTTTCACACATTGTAGGCCTAAATTACACTAACGTTACTGTAGCCTGCTTAGGCAACACAATGACCCATAACTACCCCGGCGACGCTTTTGGCAAGCAATCAATCGCTACATACATATCTAATAAAGTAAGATTTGATAAGCAACTTATTCTTGTTCCTAAATAAAACTAAAATTATTGACCATATTTGTCAGCGTTTTTGTCGGTCAGTTAAGTTTAAACTAACGGTGTACATACTACGTTAGCAAGCACAACTAGCACAATTAAGATAGCACATTATTTTAGGTTTACCGAAATTGTTCAACACATCCACTACTATTAATATTTTATTCCTTATCAGAAAGGTTTTTCGCGTAGTATTTTTCTTAAAATATACTTATCAGTTAGGCATAAGTTAGTAGGTGCGATACATGTCTGTCTACAATCTAACGCTGCGCTAAAGTATTGTCGTCCTGCATGTACTGTAAACAAAATCGTTGTTTTTGTGTTTTTGTTAGAAATTAAGGTGAACGTTAATCTTGTTTAGAAAGACAAGTTATGATTAAAACTAATATAAATATAATTAATTTTAGAATGTAAAGAATTTCAATTTTTATTTTTTAGGTTAAATTTGCAATTTGCCTATTTTTTATCGACTCCAATTTTCAATGCACCGACATATCTACTGCCCTCACTTGGAACAAATATTGGTGCAGAACGAAGCAAAAAGTATCACGCACTGAGGTATAGACCTTTTCATATCGGAATCGGTAATTTCCGGAATTCTCATTTAAATAATGTCACATGGCCGAAATTCACGTGACCATAATGGACCAATCAAATTCCGGGGAATCCTGATCGTCTGCTTAATTTACTAGCGTATGAGGTCAAGCCTATTAAAGATATAATTTCACACAAAAATCAACAGTATATAGGGGCCTACATACACAAATAAGCACTTCACTGAGACTTCCAATGGTAGCGTAATTTGGTTAGGAAATTCCATACCAAACAGAAAATTTCGTATAAACAGTATCCTCTCCATTCACACAGTTTTTCCGATATGCAAAACTAGTTGTCTCATAACAGAGATAACAAGGGATTTGCTGCCGAAAGTTCTCGATACTATTTTCACATTTTGTGCAGTGATGCCGCACACTCGTTGTGCACGACCTGCAGTTTTCTCGCGAAACTTTCTTGCAAAAGTGAGACTGAATAACGGAAAATACCTCCAAAACCTCGCGATATTCGCTCTGTGTCTTGTGTTTATTTCTTGCTGATAATAAAGTATCCACAATTGAAGTGTCCTCTCCTTATTTATTTATGATTGGTATAAAATATTTCGTCAGAATGCTCTTTAACCCCTCGAGTTTTCCGGGTTAGTGAGCCGTTACCCAACCGTTTTTACACATTAAGGAAAATTCCATTTACTCACATTTCCGGGTTCACCACGCTACTTTGTTTCGCTTGTACTTTTGGCGCTGACAGGCCACACCCCCTCATTTATATACCAAACGAAAGCTGAGAATTTCTTGTACCATTTTGTAAACGTTTTAGTGAAAAAAATGTTTGTGTTTTTATTTTGGTATAGTGTTCATCTAATGGGTACAATATGATATAAATAAGGTATAAATAGTATCGGATGAGTAAAATGTATCAAAATTTGTCTGTTTTAATGTCCAAATGAAATTATTTCGCCATATAGCTCAGCGCCGAAAGGCCCTCTAAAATAGTGAAAAGTTCCGAAAACAGTGGCCACGTGATCTTCCGGCTATAGGAATTACATATTCATCAAGCAAATAGCACTAGCTCATTATGCTAATGTTGACGTAATTGGATTTTTGCCAACAATACTACACGGACACTACGCATTTCAAAACGTAAACAAAAACAGCGGTTGATGATCGCGAGTTTTTAAGAAACTTGTGACTCATCAATGCATAACTAGCCTAGTACAAAAAAAAAAAAAAAAAATGACAAATACTTAAACTGTTAAATCAAGAGTTGATAATTTTGGGGTAAGACTTGGAAAAATGGCCAGCGTCGAAGGAAAGAATGCAAATAGTGATTTATTTGGTGCAGGCTCAACGAGATTGATATGGGCTTATTAGGCCTAGGCTATAGATTTATGTGACACTGTTAAACTGTCATGTGTAAATGGGGTAGCTCCAGTTATGCTGTCTAGAGCATTATATAATTCTAAGATGGTGAAGGAAAGATTTATTGAAGAATTAAAATGGAAAAAAGGAAGTTTCTTTTAATACAGTAGTTTAAGATACCTTTGAATGCCGTATTAGTTTTCTTAGTTGAGTATGGATAATCAACTATTACTTCTATTAGTGGGCATTTTCACTGTAAAATCTTGGGGGCTTCAAAGTTGTAATGTTGGTTCATAAACTATTGATGGCATATTGAGGGACTAAGATAAAGAAGTCCAGTGATAGAAAACTGCATGGCTGTAGAAATCTTATAAATAAGTGTTGGCTAATTCAAACTTTATAATCATTGTTAATTATTGCAGGTGTTGATCCAGTGGATGCTTCTGATGACCCCGAGAAGTCATTGCAGATTAACTGCGATCAAATTGTTAAAAGCAAATATAAACACTTAAAATTATCAATACACGATGTCAAATATCTTTAACAATTCATCTCTGTGACCAAATGATTTAAAGCTGAAAGTTGCACATCAGGTACCCCGTTTATTTTCCTGGATACGCCCCTAATTGGAGATTCTTTGAATTATTTTGACTGAAAGAATTAATTTGAAATGAAATAAACATCACACAAAGCACAAGCAACGTTTTCTCAACGTTCAAACTTGTTTTTCTCAGAAGCCCAAAGGTGTACCAGCGTGAAATTTAAAATGAGTTCTAATTGGACAAGGGGTTGCCCCCAAAAAAAATTTATCTGATAGGCCTAACATATTATTTGGAAATTCAGTGGCATGCCAGTGAGGCTGAGGTCCCGCACTGAACATCAACGCTTTCAAATTTGAACGATTTTTGCCAATTTCCGTCCTATTTTTGTGTTTCAAATGTGCACAAATATTTTCAATGTTTTGTAAATGTTGAGGGAATGTGAACCCTAACAAACATACAATGTTCCGTTTATAAAAACAACATTTTAAAGTGCACACTAGGCCTAGGCCTAGGGCCTACAACTTTTACAAGTACAACTAGGTCTAGGCCTACATACATGCATTAAAAATAACGTTACTGTTATAAACGTATCTGAGGCCAACTTATTAACTTGAAATCTTACCTGGTTATCGCGTATTCCCCAATGGAGACAGTCTGAATGGAAGACAGTACGGATTCTCTTGGAATGTGACAACAACAAAAAACATCCCCATGGCATAAGAAAATGATAATCCAGGCAGAGCAGCTGAAACTGACGCAAATTTACATACTTTACGTGTGCATACAACACAAAGCTTATACATTTCACACAACGTTTACGTACGTTCGTACGTACATGTAATGTTGTACTATTATGTACGTGCGTACAAGCCTATAAAGGTAATACGCGCGCGTATTCTTATTATTTACAATTTTCCCTGCAACTGATTGGTTGGTTAGTGAAAACTAAAATTTCCCGGAATTTTTTTGCTTAAAAGTACCCTGACGTTTCACGTTCGGCTAATCTCGGTTTGAAAAGGTCTATAGGAGTTTCAACTCTCGGCCTTTAGCCTACACGTAGTATAGGGCGAATGACGTCACGCCCTTTAGTAAAACTGAATTTTCTACGCTGAGCATTGTTACGCGTACACAAGTGTACACAAGTTAGAGATAGAGCAACACGGGCAAGGTACTTTCACAGGCGTTTTTCTCTGGCGTATATAAAGCGCAGGAATTGGATTGTACTGTTTGAGTGTTGTAATTACAACGCATATAACGCCATAGGTGCTATGCGCGTACGTACGCGTCACGAGGGTAAAACAATATTGCGCACGTTAATTGCGAGGCGTAATACATTTTATATGTGCACGCACATGCACATGCGCCGGTATTGCATGTATTGTTAAAAGCGTTTCACGATTCAGCTTAAAAAAACTCACAACAAAGTATTGCTTTTTTCTCTTTTCTTTTAATTTTCACCATTTATCGTTGTTGTTTTTCTCCAAATTTTACAAGTGCAACTGGAAACAAACTGAAGTAAGTGTGTTTAAATTTTCAGTGAGAAGGGAGTTGATTTTGATATCAAAAATAAAGTCTCCCATAAAAATGTGGAAACAAAGGGAGGGGGGGGGGGGAGGAAGGTTAAAGTGTACTTCACCCTCACCCCACCCTATCCCATTAAAGATTGGTGCTAATCGAAAGTTAACCAGTCATTCTCCGGAAATGTTGCCATTCTTCAATACAATTTTTTTCAGATTCACCAATTCGTTTAACCTCCAAAATGGTGGGAAAGCGTGCATTCCGCGAAGGTGAAATACTGATTTTTTTTCTTCATATGGGTTATGATTATTTAAGGTAGTTGGTTAATCTTATAATTCACACCACTAATTAAAATAGTCTGTAACGCGCCTGCGTATATCTAAATATTGTACCTGTCAATTTATCTTATGATCTCAATTAAGCATTTTAGCTACAAAGTGTTAATATTTTCCCTTGAGTTTCTTAAAAAATATATGAGAGCAAAACATTATGTTTTTAAATATTTTTCTTTGGAAGGGGTGGGGGTAGTAGGGGGGGGGGATAACCAGATATGAAGTTTAAAACTTTCACAACCATCCCCTACCCCTCTTTCCAGAAAAAATTCTTCCTACGCCCATGCATTGAACTCTTATCGTAAAAACCGACCCAACCGATTTCCATTTTACTAAGCTGCTCAATATATTTAATGGTTAGAAACATCTGCGTTTGAGTGAATTATATCTTTTTAATTGAGTTTTATATTTTTGTCACAGAAAATCCCGTTCAATAAAGTCGATGAAACTTGCCGGTTCAACCTCAACCCTTGAGCCAAGCTCCACTTCACCGAATTCTAAGAACGGTGTGGAAAGCGATGATGCCGGTGTCTCTTTTGAAGCGTGGCCGATGACAGCTGCCAGTTCAATCTCAACCCTTGATCGAAGCTCTGCTTTAGAAAATCCTAAGAGCGGTGCGGAAAACCAAGATATTGACGACTCCTTGGACCATCCGACAAAGAGACGCGCGATGAGCTTTCCCTGGACAAAGACAATCTCGATGGTTTGCACAACGATACGTCCTTTTGTTCCGAACATGGATTAGAAACGGCCCTTCCCTGCTCCAAAGAGAATGAGGTGGTAAATGTTAAGATACTTCGTCAATCAGGCCTAGCGCAGAAGCGATCGATACGACGTAAGATATCTACAACTCCTGTGCGCTCAACTCTCAGGTTTACAGCTTTGGTCAATGCTTCAGCCGAACGCCGCCGAATGTCAGCAAAAACAGACGGACATGGTAAGAATACAAAAGGCTATGCGTATTATACTGGGGCATGAGAGGAGGAGGTAATATCCCCCCCCCTCCTCCTCGATGACATCACCCTTTGAAGCTGACGTTGATGTAGACAATTACAATTAAATTTTAGGGAAAATATTGGATGCAACATTTAGAGTAATTGTGTGATATCGTATCCATTATCCCACCCTACCTTACCCCATTCCTTACTTTGCAAATTTTCCATTATCCAATTTTCCCTTATTTATGGATGCAATTTTTGTGTGCAAATTTAAGTCTCTTCAGAAAGTTAAAGCTGTTGATAATTTCACCGCCTAACTAACACTTTGGGTTTTCTCCACTGTATCTTCTTGTTTTTTTAGAGAAAAAAAACTCCGCTTCAAAAAATCCCAAGAGCGGTATGGGAATCCATGATGCCGATTCCTCATCTGGACCACGGTCGATGAAAGTTGCCAGTTCAACCTCGGCTCCGCTTCAGTCGAAAAAATGGCCAATGAACCATTTCAATTGAAGGAAAGCCCTCAAAATGGACGAAAAACTGATTAAGCCTAGACAGTGACAGCGAAAGTGACTTCTCAGATAACGAGAAGAAGCCTGGATGTCTCCGGGCCATTTTTGGCTGTGCAAGGAGGAGAAAAAGGCGCTCGATGAGGTCAAGAAGTGATGGCGCAAAGTAAGTAATTGACCCTACCTGACAGCCTGACTGTTACCCTTTTGTATGGAGATATGCTTGGCTGGGCCTATGTGTGGAGTATAAAGTTTGGTTTAGGAATGCATGGGCGGAATTATGGGTGTTTACAATGGCTACAAAAATAAAAAGTTAAATAAGCCTACACACCACAACCAATATTGGGAAGTAATTGTTAGGCGTACTGAAGGTTTAATACACATAGGGCCTAGAGTAGGCACGTACGGGATTATTTCTAAAAATACCCGCATTGTGTCTCAAGTATCCGTTTAAGTTCAAGTTTATATGCACAGATTGTTTGATCGCTATTTTTAAAAGAAAATCGTGCTTGGGAATGATTACACACACTGAATGCGTGGATCGTACGAGTTGTGAGCCTGGGCCTGGGAAGCCTGAACGTAGGGGGGTCAGATTTGGGCTTAGGTTATCTTACGGTACCTGAGGCTAGGGGGGTCTGGGCATAGGGACCTTCACCTAGGGGTCTGGGCCAAGAGAATCTGCACATATGGGGCCTAAGCCTAGGGGCCTGGGTCTCCATGATCTGGTTGTAGGGGATCTGGGACTATGACAGTATGGAGCCTGAGGATAGTCAGAAATGGGTGGAATTCAAGTTCATGTGAAAATTTTGTTGAATTGTTATTTTTAAAGAAAGTCATAATTGGGGAAATCTCACGCGTTCCGAATGCGCGAATTGTACGAATTCTGGGGTCTGGGCCTAGGGAATCTGAGGCTAGGGGCCTTGGGCGTCTGAGCCTATGGGCCTGAGCAATAATAAAGTGTCCCAGAAAAATGTGTGAACTTTTTTTTTAAACGTGTTAAATCCCATTGAATTTTGAATAGTGTGTGGCGCCGCTTTTTCAATGGACATTGGCACATACCCAAATCGGTAGATTTGGAGATCTGCTTTATTTGGGTATGTGGACGCGTACTACCATTCAACCATAGTAGCAGGATACGGGGACCTAGCTGGTAGCGTTAGCCGCCACAGTCACAAAAGTGTGTGTGTGTATGGGTGTGTGTGTGTGTATGGGTGTGTGTGTGAGGTGGGGGTGGTTGAAGTGTATCGCCTAACCAACATTTTTGGGTCTCCCCACTCCATTCAATTATTTGTTTAAAAAAAGCTGTTTTGACTAAAATGTAGCCTTAAAAAAATTGGGCTTATTTGAAATTTTACTCCACGACATGAAAATAAGGGAAAATGTTTAGACTTTAATTCTATTTGGTCATGAGAGGACCCCGAGCCGAAAACATTGTTTACCAGAACTGCAGAAGGTAAAAATCTGCTCAATTCTGATAGATTTGAAGCCATGAATCTGTGATTTTAAAGTTTATTAAATGATTTTGTTTTTGTAATTGTATGGAAAGTAAAACTTTTCAAAGATGGATTTTATGTCTTACAAGCGTAAACTCTTTTTGCCGTATGTATTAAAATAGTGCCCTTTTTTAACATAACATAACATATCATAAAAAAAATTAGGGTTAGATACCCCATAAAAAGCCCAAATTAACATCAACACCACCACAAAAAATAATAATAATTAAAAACGCCCTGAGTTAGTTAAGAACTTATCAATGTTGACTTTGAATTTAGAAAATGAGGTGCCCCTTTTACTTTGCTTTAATACTTACAGACACGAGGGCGGACATGTGCGTATAACCAGGGAAGTGCCCCCTAAGAGGTCGTGCTCAATTTTCGAAAGCTGCTTACACCCTTGATTTGGGAGCAACTTCACCCCAAGCATATGCTTTCCCAAGAAAATTTTGTGTGGGGTAGGAGTCGGGGATGGGAGTTAGAGGGAAGAATGTTGGGTAGAAGGTGGCATGATATGATGATGAGTCAGAGGAGAGGGATTTGTGATAGATGATAGACCACTTGGTGAAAAGCGGATGCTTTGATGAGTGATTTAAAAGTGAGTAGAAGGGCACGGGTATTGTTTATTAGTGCTGTGTGCTGAAGATACGTCATTAGTGGCAGGGATATTTGCATTTTTGCAGTGCCTTATTAGTTAGTATATCTGCTAAAATGAATATATGCTTTATCATTAAAAAAAGAGTTTAAAGTATGAATTTTTCTGTTCTGACCAAGTGGATTGCGTTATATCTTTAAACTTTTTTTTTATGAATATTTTTTAATACAGTCAATTACAAACTCTGCCTTTAATTTATTCATGAACAGATCCAGATTGGGCAAAGAGACGTGAACTACAACAACAGGACCCAGCAGCTGAGTCATTTACCAATTGGAGTCATTTCGATTTGGCAGGGAGACCTGAACTGCAACAACAGGACCCAATATCTAAGTCATTTACCAATTGGAGTCATTTCAAATTGACAACTGAGGAGCACTCAACTACAACAACAGGACCCAATATCCGAGTCATTTGCCAATTGGAGTAATTTCGAAATGGCAAGGAGACCTGAACTTCAGGAGCAGGGCCTAACACGCAAGTCATACTCCACGGAGCCGGCATTGACCACCAGTGAGGCTGCAGCAAGACCACAACAGGACCCAGTACTCGAGTCATTTGCCAATTTGAGTCATTTCGAACTGACAAGAAGACCTGAACTACAACAACAGGACCCAATACCCGAGTCATACTCCACAAAGCCGGCATCGACCATCAGTGAGGCTGCAACAGGACATCAACATGACCCACACCATCAGGTGGTGCACCAGCATCGGCGTACATCCGCCATGCGATGCCCAGTTTCATCGCCCGGAATCCTATGCCGCATAATGTATTCCCCGGCATATCTGCGGAACATCTATCAGCCTGTCACTCACGCACTTTCTAGTAAGTATTTAATTTAATAGGGAAAGTAATGTAGTGGTTTGATTTCCCGAAGATGCTACAAGGTGTATCATAACTATGGTCACAACACAACACTCATTTGAATAGTAAATAACCAAGTTTCATGTTGTAAATGTGTGGGAGGGGTGGGGAGAGATTATTGTGGATACTTCAGCTCTGTAGATACCATTTCAGCTTTTACGATTGAAAAACTGAATATTAATTATTTTAGAATTACGTCATCAGCCACTGTGGTCGTTCTACCATCCCAATCCCACCCTCACCACAACCAATCTTAAATCCATAAGGCTGGCTACTCCCCTGTAATATATACTTTGCGATTAGATTTGATTGGAGAGAGGATTCAGATTTGAATTAGCAACGGATATCTTTGTCTCTGCTTCCACATAAAAGATTTTAAGCGGGGACACGCCCAGGGGTAACGTCCAGGCCATACGTTTTGATCCATCTTCTCCAGCAGAAGCCACCTATGACAATGCAGCCAGCGCCTCTTCACTGACCACGAAAAGTGAAGATGCACCGCCTAATGGTGCCATTTGCACAAGCAAAGTTTGAGGGTCATCCAAACGGAGATGTGAAAAACGCAGACGAAGGGCATCTTCGCAACAAAAAGTAATCATTGTGATGTTAGTAGCTATGCTAAGTTGATTGCAAGTTCACGAAGCAGTGTGCCCAGTACAGAAGGGAGGGAGGGTACCAGGGGCATAGGGGTGGGATGAAATCCTCTCATGGACAGTGTGTCTATTGTCCCGCGTCCTACCTGCCTACGTTTCTGGAGGACGGAATACTTTCTCCTTATCAGCAAATTGTCCAACTGTTCTACTAGTTTTGTGTCCCACTTGAATCAGATCATCTTCCAGAAACATTTTATTCCTGATATGAATAGCAGTTGAGTCACTTTTGATTAAAATATTACATTTGTCAATATGTGGTAAATAATTTACTTTCATTATTCATTATATCATTATACTTATATTTCATTGGTGTAAGATGAAAGCAATGGATGAGTACTGCTATTAGAATTAAAGTATTTGATTATGAAATTAATCAACTTCAAAGCTTTTTTAAATAAAAATAAAAATAATAATTATAGCTCTGAAAATGCGTGTTAAATTAAAAAGGGAGTTGTTACGTTATCAATTATCATTCCTAGTTTACGAATTGCAAACAATGCTGCATCATTATAGAATCAAATTGTCCTAAAAATGGCACGGTTACCGAACATTTTCAAACAGCGTTTAGTTAACGTTAATACGCTACCCTTTGAAAGTGTTCAGATAAAATTCAAATAGCGTTTTGTTAATATGAACACGCTACATGGAAGTGTTTAGTTAATAATAACACACTTACCCCCCCCCCATCCCACCCCCTAATCTTCTTTCTTTCAACATTTGTTAAAGAAGAAGAATGAAAATACATCAAACAATTTGGAAATTAATTCGTTTGAAAATTTTCGATAACCGTGCTATTTTTAGGACAATTTGATCTATGATGATGCAGCATTATTTGCAATTCGTAAACTAGGAATAATAATTGATAACGTAACAACTCCCTTTTAATTTAACACGCATTTATAGAGCTGTAATTATCAATATAATTTTTATCTAAAAACCTTTGAACTTGATTAATTTCATAATCGAATACTTTAATTATAATAGCAGTACTCATTCATTGCTTTCATCTTACACCAACATAGTTATTAATTGTTTTATTTACTAATATCATAAACATTCTTTATTTTGAAATACATTTTATCACTCTGATATTCATGCGCATTTAGGTTCTTTGATGAAGCTTCATTTTTTGGTTGCTATTTCTAGAGACAATATATAACAAATATACGAAAAACAAAATACAAAATACAATATACAAAAAATATGCAATACACAAAAACAGCATGGTGAGAAACGAATAATGAAAGTAAATTATTCACCACATATTGATAATAGTTTAATCAAAAGTGACGAAAGAGATTATGAGGAAAGTTTGTATTCAAGTAAACAAAATGGGATAAACCAATTACAAAAGATATTAAGCAGGATTTGAAATATTGATGGAACAGTGATACCATAATAAAAAATGTAAAAAATGACAATGTAATCGCAATAAAATGTATTACCTCTAGTGAACTTGGTCAAACAAAGTTGTGGTCGAAATTATCGACGAGCACCTGCCAAGGTGGGCTGAAAAGAAATAAAGAACGGGATTAATCAATCGAACGAAATCTACCAACCAACAATCAATGCCTGAAAATCTGAAGTCATGCACTTTGGACCCACCGTTAGTACACGCTTCCGACATTGGAGGGGGTAAGAACCATGACCCCCAATAACTTTAATCAAAGCAACAGTTTTCAAATAGGCTTTAACCTCTTCTTTATCTGATGTGGAATTTCCAACATTGGTACTGCTCAAACATTCAAAAAGCTCCTAATCTGCATGAAATTCCTAACAAGTTCTTTCCTAAATTGAATTTCATATTTGTAGCTGAAAATAAAGGATACAATTTTTGTAAGACAATTTGTGGTTATCATAATTTGTTTATTTAATTTTCATTCAAGCCAGCAATTATTGTCTAACTGTCTATTTCGTTCCATGCAAGGAGCCGTACTGATCGGTGCAAGGATCCAGTGTATGATTTTCTCTTTACCACCTGACCACACTCAACTGCTATTCATGTCAGGAATGAAATGTTTCTGGAAGATGATCTGATTCAAGTGAGACACAAAACTAGTATAAGAGTTAGACAATTTGCTGATAAGGAGAAAAGATTCCGTCCTCCAGAAACAGTTCAGGAGCAACCCAAAAACTGGGTACTTTGAAATACCCCAAAAATTGGGTACTTTTATGTATTACGTCATCGCATGAGCCTACACATTTGACTCATCATCATCATATCGAGCGAACTCGGGCACTACCGACAAAGATTCTCCACTGCTTGCAATCATCCATGGCACCTGGCAGGACATCTCTTTCAATTCCAGTGTCTTTCTCAAGAACATCAATGTAGGTTATTGCTGGCCTACCACGACTTCTTTTTCCATGTTTTGGGTCCCAAAGAAGTGTCTGATGTATGACTTCATCTCTGCTCCTCCAACAGTAGCCAGCAAATTTTGGGCGCCTTGCCGGGATGACTTCAGAAATAATCTGTAAGTTTCCATAAAGTTGGCTGTTAGGCAGGTGCTGTTGCCATGACACACTAAGGGCAAATCTCAGCAATTTTGTGTACGTACCATCCAGTCTCCTTGAAAGTGCATTTGTCATAGTCCATCCCTCAGATCCATACAACAGCACACTTTCAATAGCTGCCTTGAAGAAATTGATTTTGAGATCTCTGGAGAGATCACTACGCCATATGTTGCTCAGCTTGGAACAGGCAGTCCATGCTTTTCCAATTCGAACATCTATGTCTTTCTTGGTGGAGTCTACCCACGAACCAAGATACTGAAAGTTGGTGACTTGCTTTAAAGTGGTACCGTTAATGTCCTTGAGGCTAGCTTGTGGATGGTTGTACATCATGTACTCAGTCTTTTGACTATTTATGTCAGACCAACCTCTTTGGTAGCCTGTTCAACTCTGTGTAATAGATGTTCAGCATCAGCAATGTTGTCTGACAGCAGCGCAATGTCATCTGCAAAATCAGTGTCAGTTAATGTTGTAGATGGGTGGCGTCTGCTCTGCCGTTGCTCCAAGGTGAAACCCAGGTGTTCATGGTTCTCCATAGCTTTCCTCAAAGCATAGTCGAGTGTTATGATAAACAGGAAGGGAGCAAGAGTGTCTCCCTGTAGAACTCCGGCCAGAATTTGGAAAAAGTCTGTATCACTATCAGGACTTCTGACCCTTGCTGTTGTGTTTTTATACATAATACCAATGGCATTGACAATGAAAGGCGGTATACCATAAGCAAGGAGGATTTGCAGCATTTTTTCACGATGAATACTATCAAAAGCCTTGCGAAAATCAACAAAAGTGAGCACCGCAGGTAGGTGTTTTGCCTTTATGCCTTCAATGAGTCTGCGAAGTATCAAAATTTGCGATATTGTGCCCCGTTTTGGTCTAAAACCATTATAATTGTTACGAAGAAACGGTTCAATGTGTGCTCGGATACGATGTAACAATAGTTTGTTAAAGATCTTTGCTGAGATGCATGTAAGGCTGATACCCCTGTAATTACTGGTCACACCAAGGTCACCTTTCTTTGGTATAGGTATAATTTCACTCTTGGTCCATGCAGTTGGTATGTTACCTTGTAGAGAGCCATGTTGCAAATGCCCAGAAGTTGCTGGTTTAATATTCCACTTTTCCAAACCTCTGTTGGTACGTTATCATAACCAGTTGCTTTGTTAAGGGACATAGTTTGGATGACTGTAATTAGCTCTGTCATAGTGAATGGTTCAGTGATAATAAGAAGCTCACCTTCAACTACAGGTAAGATTGCAGCATCATTTGTGTTTGGTGGTTGCCCCAGCAGTTGTTGGAAATGCTGTTGCCACTTTTCAAGTCTTATTTTAGGTGTATCTGCTCTGGTTTTTCCTTTGGTTGAGCTTTTCCTGCTACTAACTTCATTAATAATTGACCAAGCTATCCTGGACTTACGCTGGTGAGCAGCATCTGTGATCTCTTTTGTCTTCTTACAAATATATTTTTCCTGGTTTCTTGTGTATGCCGATTTTAATTCCTGTTTCAGGTAATCATACTCTGTAAAGTCTATATTTTCCTCACTACTCTAGCATAAAGCGTGATATGCCATCTTTAGCGCCAGTCGTTTTTCAGTGATACCATCATCTTCCCATGGTAATATTTTGGAGCGCTTTAACTTCTTAGGGATGTGTTTTTTGGATGCTATTTCGTGAGCGGTGATGAGGTTGGAGTAGGTAGCTTCAACTAATTCATCCACCTGTAAAGCTTGCAGTGCTTCAAAGCGATTATGAGCTTCAGCTTTGTAGCTCTCACGCACTGATGTGTTATCAAGCAGCCGAGACCAGTCATACTCTGGAGGGCGTTTACTTACTGTGTTGGCCCGTAGGCTTAATTTCAGCTTTGCAGTAACAATTCTGTGATCTGAACCAACTGAAACAAAGGAGCTGTATGGTTCACAATTTTTAGCACTGTTACGCCACTTGCGATTTATAAATATGTAGTCTAACTGCGCACGTTGTCCATTGGGATACGTGAATGACCAGAGCTTCCCTGACCTCTTTTTGAATATGTTGCTAAGTGAAATAAGATCGCAGCTTGTCAGCAAATCCAGCAATAGTTGGCCATTTCTATTTGTTTCGTTGTGGTAAGATATGCCATTGTAGTCATCTCTCCCAATTTTGGCATTCATGTCCCCTCCGATTAAAAGACCATTGTGCTTCTGCTAGTTCCTCATAGAAATTAGTTGCCTCATCAAGATTTGATTGGTTGGTTGGACTGTAGCAGGATATCACAGTTGCAGCAGGGTTACCATTAAAGGTTGCTACCAATAATCTCTTCGAGATTACCTCTACCTTGTTGAACGCCTGTACTGCCTGTTTCTGGAGAAGTAAGCCAACACCTCCTATAGTTGCATTTTGCCGATTTTTCCAAGCTGAGCTGGTTACCAGCGTCCACCCTTTGCTCAGCTTGGTATATTTTATCTCCTTCTTTATGCTCTTGTAAACAAATTGTACCAATGTTGTGATACTCAGAATTAGCTACCAGTTCGCTTATTCTCTCCGGATAGTTAAGTGTCCTTGCATTAAATGTTGAAGAGAGAAACATGTTCCGACAGTCAACAATTCCATCTTTAGTTCTATTTTGACCAGTAGCACACTTATCGTTCCAAGCCTGATCATTCACTGGGGAACGCGGTCCTTTTTCAACTGCGCGACGACCGAGGCAGCATGAATTTTCATTAGCAGTAGATTTCATTGTAAACATTCCATTCAAAGCGAAAAGTAAACTCCACTGGTCGCCACTCCTATGTGAAGCTCGCAGTATCCACATGCCACATGGGGATGATATCCCCCGAAGCAGAAGGCATTGGTAACCAGGTACAGGTCCTTTAGTGATCGCTTGCCAGTGCTCTGACTACCTGCTGCCGTAGGCAGATCTATTTAACTTATAGATGGGACCCTGTACAGGTACTACCATCCGGGCCAGAGTGAACCTGGGAGTGATGACGACTAAGGGGTGACTCCACACTCCCCCAAACTCCATAACTCCCGAACTAAAGCCTCACCACCGGATGCAGTCCTACGTTTCTCAGTTCGGGAGCAGCCCGAAAAACTGGGTACTTTAAAATACCAAAAAAACTGGGTACTACGTCATCGCATGAGGCTACACATTTGACTAGCCCACACTAAACATATGGGGCTTCTCATTTTCCGCTCCGGATTGTCCAAAATTTCAATGGATATCCTGACATTTTGGAAAGTGATAGTAAATAGATATTCAAAACGTTTTGCCGCTGCTTTTTAAAATTCACGGTTGCCTTTTTGAGAAAATCAATAAAACAGATTATGGACAGTCTGTTTTGTACATTTTCTCAAAAATGCGACGACGACTTTCAAAAAGCAGCGGCAAAAAGTTTTCAATATCTATTTACTATCCGTCTGCAACATTTTAGGATAGCCATTGAAATTTTGGATAATCCGGAGCGGTAAATGAGAAACCCCATATGTTTAGTGTGGGCTAGTCAAATGTGTAGGCTCATGCGATGACGTAATACCCATTTGTTTGGTATTTCAAAGTAATCAGTTTTTTGGGCTGCTCCCGAACTGAGAAACGTAGGACGCGAGACAATGGACACACTGTCCATGAGAGGATTTCATCCCGTCCCTACGCCCCTGATACCCTCCACTCCCTTGTGTACTGGGCACACTGCTTCATGAACATGCAATCGAGTAAACATAGCTACTAACATCACAATGATTACTTTTTGTTGCGAAGATGTCCGTCGTTTGCGTTTTTCACATCTCCGTTGGGATGACCCTATAGCTTTGGTTGTGCAAGTGGCACCATTAGGCGGTGCATCTTCACTTTTCGTGGTCAGTGAAGAGGCGCTGGCTGCATTGTCATAGGTGGCTTCTGCTGGAGAAGATGGATCAAAACGTATGGCCTGGACGTTACCCCTGGGCGTGTCCCCGTCTAAAAACTTTTCGGTGGAAGCAGAGACAATAGCATCCGTTGCTTATTCAAATCTGAATCCTCTCTTCAATCAAATTTAATCGCAAAGTATATATTACAGAGGGTGGGGTGGGGATGGTAGAACGACCACAGTGGCTGATGACGTAATTCTAAAACAATTAATATAAAGTTTTTCAATCGTAAAAGCTGAATTAGTATTAAACTGTATATACATGACATGTTTTGCTCATATTTTAGCGCCCCATATAGCACTGGCTTCTATGAATGTCGTGTTCTGCAGATTTCGCTTTATCAAATTCTCCGATGCCCCACTGACTGCTTGGATTTAACGGCAATACCTTAATAGCAATGGTCAGTGAGCTGCAATGATGGTGTGCCTCTTTCTCTAATGAAAAACAAGTATGAGCAATAATATGTGAATAACATTTGTCTCCACTCAACAGCAGAACTTAAAACCAATATGAACCTATAATCTTGGACAAAACTATTGGAGAATGTTCAGCGTCGAAAAGGGCTCAATATTAAGTGTTGTGATTCTTGATTGTTTTCTCCTTCGATTTTAAACTCCCACCCCTCCCCCTTTTTCCAATTGAATATTTTTGTGTGTTTTAGCCTAATTTGAGAAAAAGACAAAACATTAACAATGGTCAATATTGAATGGGGTGGAGAGGGAGGGGAGCGATTAAGATAATAATGCAGAGTAATGGAGACTGGGTACATCACAGAAATTCTGCAATTGTCCTAAGAATAAAAAGTATCATTTGAAGATGATAGATCTGTAGAATACATAGCGAAGAATCAGTTGGAAAAGTTATGGTATAGATGTTGACTGACAAAGATTAGAAAGGTATGTTCATAATAGCAGTACAAATTATCAAGTGTTCCAACTGTCTAACGAGTTTTGTCGAATATTGTAGTACTTTTTTATGTATATGTGTTGTGACCATAGTTATGATAGACCTTGTAGCATCTTCAGGAAACCAAACCACTACATTACTTTCCCTATCAAATTAAATACTTACTAGAAAGTGCGTGAGTGACAGGCTGGTAGATGTTCCGCAGATATTCCGAAGAATACATTATGCGGCATAGGATTTCGGGCGATGAAACTGGGCATCGCATGGCGGATATACGCTGATGCTGGTGCACCACCTGATGGTGTGGGTCATGTTGATGTCCTGTTGCAGCCTCACTGATGGTCGATGCCGGCTTTGTGGAGTATGACTCGGGTATTGGGCCCTGTTGTTGTAGTTCAGGTCTCCTTGTCAGTTCGAAATGACTTAAATTGGCAAATGATTCGGGTACTGGGTCCTGTTGTTGTCTTGCTGCAGCCTCACTGGTGGTCAATGCCGGCTCCGTGGAGTATGACTTGCGTGTTAGGTCCTGCTCTTGTAGTTCAGGTCTCCTTGCCATTTCGAAACTACTCCAATTGACAAATGACTCGGATATTGGGTCCTATTTTTGTAGTTCAGAGCCCCTTGCCCATTCTGAATCTATTCATCAATAAATCAAAGGCGGAGTTTGTAATTGACTGTGTTAGAAAAAGAACTTCAAAGATATAACGCAATTAACAAATTTCATAATTGAAACTGTTTTTATTTTAATGATGTAGCATATCTTTATTTTAGCAGATATACTAACTAATAAGGCACTGCATAAATGCAAATATCCCTGCCACTAATAACGTATCTTGCACACAGCACTAGTAAACAATACCCGTACCCTTTTACTTACTTTTGAATCACTCACTATAGCATCCGTTTTCCACCAAGTGGTCTATCATATATCACAAATCCCTCTCCTCTCACTCATCATCATATCATGCCACCTTTAACCCAACATTCTTCTCTCTAACTCCCATCCTCGACTCCTACCCCACCTAAAATCTTCTTGGGAAAGCAGATGGTTGGGGTGGAGTTGCTCTCAAATCAAGGGTGTAAGCAGCTTTCAAAAATTGGGCACGACCTCTTAGAGGGCACTTTCCTGGTCATACGCACATGTCCGCCCTCGTGTCTGTAAGTATCAAATCAAAGTAAAAGGGGCACCTCATATTTTAAATTCAAAGTCAACATTGATAAGTTCTTTACTAACTCAGGGCGTCTGTGATTATTATCATTTTTGTGGCGGTGTTGATCTTAGATTGGGATTTTTATGGGGTAACTAACCCTTCTTAGACCGTCATCATCTTTTTATGATATGTTAGGTTAAAAAAAAAGGGCACTATTCTAATGGGAAAACATTTCCTCGTACATACGGCAAAAGAGTTTATGCTTGTTAGACATAAAATGTATCCTTGATAAGTTTTACTTTTCATACAATAACAAAAACAAAATCATTTAATAAACTTAAAAATCACAGATTCATGGCTTCAAATTAATCAGAATTGAGCAAATTTTTACCTTTTGCAGTTCTGGTAAACAATGTTTTCGGCTCGGGGTCCTCTCATGATAAAAGAAAATTAAAGTTTAAACATTTTCCCTTATTTTCATGTCATGGAGTAAAATTTCAAATAAGCCCACCTTTTTTAAGGCTACATTTGAGTCAAAACAGTTTTTTTTAACAAATAAGAAAATAGAGTGGGGAAACCCCAAAAAAGTTGGTTAGGCGATTCACTTCAACCACTCCCCACCCCCTCCCCCACCCCCACACACCCATACACACACTTTTGTGACTGTGGCAGCTAACGCTACCACCTAGGTCCCCGTTTTCTGCGACTATGGCTGAATGGTATTACGCGTCCACATACCCAAATAGAGCAGATCTCCAAATCTACCGTGTTGGGTATATGCCAATGTCCAATGAAAAAGTGGCGCCACACACTATTCAGAAGTCAATGGGACTTAACACGTCTCAAAAAAAGTTCTTACATTCTTCTGGAAGACTTTATTATTGCTCAGGCCCATAGGCTCAGACGCCCATAGGCGGGATTACGGGGAGAGAGGGGGAAAAAGTGGGATTTTTTACCCCCCATCTTTGGTATGGTGAATTTGTATATATCAGTGTAATTTTGTAAATTTCAACTCCATACTCTTGTTCAACTTTGAATCTGTGGCTTTTCCCCACTTTTGATTGGCAAATCCCTCCCATGACTACCTCACATTACTATTAGGAAGATTCTTATGAATATCTCTGGGATCTCATGACTGGTAAAATCATCCATATTTTGAATTCCTTCCTCTTGTATCTATATTAATGAATCGAGCTTTGACCACATAAATTCTTTTTGACCAAACTTGAATTTACACGTTAGTTTTTAAGAGGTTGTTTGTTTCTAAAGTAGCAATGGGTGGCCTACACAAGATCAGGCAAATTATCATTCATGCAGGATTTATTAATAGAACAGTTGATTAATATGATAACAATGATAACACAATTATGGCAAATGTAATCGAAATTTTGTTTACCTCTCGTGTTCCTGGTCGACCATTTCAACGGCGCATCAAGTTTAAAGCTCACATGGTTGCCTTGAGATTTTCCTTCCGTGAGAAACATTATCTTCCCAACTGCCCAAGCAGTGTCAGCATCAAACATATGATTGGTGTAGAGTTCACTTGGAGCAGGTTGCATGCAGAAATGGCGGAAAATGGACAAAAAAGATCTTCAACTCTAAAAAATGCGAACATGATGAACTTGTACAAATATTCATCTAATTATTTTTAATTACCATGCCAATCTTATCCTTATTGGACCTGATACAATGCATATATTTCCGCCATGTAATCATATAAAGGCAAAGAGCATATAATTAGAAATAGTATTTTATATGTGCAGTAATGAAACCGTAAAGCTTATAGCAAAGAAATATATTTCTATTCAATACCAAACCTTGTTTGCCTGTCTTTTGTTGTATTTGATCAAATGTGCCTGCTGGGTAATGATGTATCCGGGGTCAAAAAATAATGTGAGGTAGTCATGGGAGGGATTTGCCAACCAAAAGTGGGGGAAAAGCCACAGATTCAAATTTGAACAAGAGTATGGAGTTGAAATTCGCAAAATCACACTGATATATAAAAATTCACCATACCAAAGATGAGGGGTAAAAAATCCCCCTTGCCCCCTCTCTCTCCCCGTAATCCCGCCTATGGGTGTAGTATTTATGCAAAGGAGTTCAGATTTAATTTTCCAGTTAGCGTTGTAACGTAAGCTGAGCCTGAAGGTAATTCAGTGTGTTTGTAGACAGGGTACCCCCCCCCCCCCATGTTTCCCTAAATGTCGGTTCAAGGGTCATAATGTTAATCCCAGTTACTTAAAATTAAATTCAGTCTGGAATAAGGTAACAGCAAAAGATATGTAAATTATTTCAGTTATGAAGAGATCTATAAGTTTTTGATACAGTAGTTTACCTTTTTCTGTCAAAAATTGTTATTGTTTATCTACAATTAATGTTTTTGTCCAAAGTACAATTGCGATCAAAAATGTTATTAATTTTTGTTATCATAATCTTTGATAAGGCTTTGTTGCACGTCACAACATCTGTGTACAAAACCTTAATATAGAATTATAACGAAAATGCTTTGGACAGGAATAAGGTGAAATTCAAAAAGTTGTAGTTTGTGCTGCCTTTTGATGTCCTTAGACCGATAGACCTACTAGTAGCAGGATTCGAATACAATTTGAATTTCAATGACCAACTTAAGTTATGGTTTACCAAATTTAAAAGAATTTCTAAAGCATGGAAAAGTTGTAATGTATGACTTCAAAATGGTATAAAATGTGTCAATTTCCAACCGTTTATTTGATGAAACTTTCTGCTATTTTCATGATTTGTAATTAATATTTTATCCCATTTAAGCCGAAGTTGTTGCTACCTGTCCATTGGTGGCTCAAAGCGCTTCCTATGCTAAGTCACCAAAAAATGTTTTTCAAATCTAAACGCTTTTTAAAAAATCGTCACTGGAACAGTCAAATGTAACACGTTTTGTGAAAATTGTTTCTCAAATGTGAAACCATTTCCCCCCAAAGTTTTTTCTTCTTCTCTCAAATGTTTGAAATAAAACTAAAATAGCGCCCCAATTAGGTTGTATAGGGCCCTACTTACTTCAAAAAGAATTTATCATGGAAAAGCAGGGGAAACAGACGTGTAAGCTATTTGCTATTTTGTTTGAAGTTTTGACAGCGAAGTAAGCCTTTTATAATGAATTTGTCTGAATTTAAGAAAATGTGGTTGCTCTTCAATTCCTTGAAATTATATTTCGAAGTATGAAATTGATAGTTATCGATTCATATAGTGTGTGAAAGACAGTGTCAGATTGTCAATATCAAAATAATTCCAAGTGACAATGTTGATTTTGATTAAAAGAGGTTTCAAATCTGAGCAGTAGTAGTTTCTAAATAATTTTTATCTTCGTTATAGCATGGTTGATCAAAAGTTTGAAATTTTGTAATGTACGACTGGGTGGATAGCACAAAATCTTAATATAATTTTGTGATATCTTTCCTAAATTTCATCCACTTAAAAATAATGAGAAAGTCTGTTTCATGCAAAAATGGATTGTTAAATATCTAAAAAGGTCTAGTCAATTACAACTGTCTAGTCAGAGTTTGCTATACAACTTCAAATAATTAGTATACATCATTAGAAAGCAAATAATTGGCAAAGAAAACACCCAGGCCTCCTAGTCATAGACCTAACATTTTTCATACACAACATTTTACATATTAATGGCTGTAAAGTAGTCAATTTTAACCAATAAAGTTCTTAAAAATCTATTCCGTGCTAAAAAAAACTTTGCACTAGAAAACAAGGAAAAATTTGACTTAATTTGCTAACTTTCATTTGCTGACTATTATATATATATATATATATATATATATATATATATATATATATATATATATATATATATATATATATATATATATATATATATATATATATATATATATATATATATATATATATATATATATATATATATATATATATATATATATATATATATATATATATATATATATATATATATATATATATATATATATATATATATATATATATATATATATATTATATATATATATATATATATATATATATATATATATATATATATATATATATATATATATATATATATATATATATATATATATATATATTTATATATATATATATATATATATATATATATATATATATATATATATATGTATATATATTCATACATATATATATATATATATATATATATATATATATATATATATATATATATATATATATATATATATATATATATATATATATATATATATATATGTGTGTATATATATATATGTATATATATATATATGCTTTGTATTGTACTTTTTGGTCCTCCATTACCTGATAGTGTACTATAGGCCCTCAGTTATTGCAATGTTTAAAATTATAAATGTAAATTGTAATTTGTTGAATTTTTTTCAATTTTTGGGAAATTTCCTTTTGTTCGGGAAATTTGCTTCATTTTAAAGAAATTTTCTTCAATTGCCTTCATTTTCGTGAAAATTTGCTTCAATTTTGGAATATTTTTTCATTTTTTGAAAATTTTGTTCAATTATTTGGAAGTATCTTTCATTTTTCTTTAGAATGTCCCTCAAATTTTTTTCATTTTCCCTAATTTTCTTGAAATTTGCCTTAATTTTCGGGGAAATTCCTTCCTTTTCCGAGAAATTTGCTTTTTTTGGGGGGGAGCATTTCTTTATTTTCGTTAAATTGTCTTTTTGTGAAATTTTCTGTTATTTTCGTAAAATTTTCTTCAATTTTCGCGAAGTTTTGTTAAATATTCGGGAAGTTTCATTCATTTTCGGGGAATTTTTTTCAAATTTGGGATTTAAAAAAATACTCTGGAAATGTTGCCGAAATTTCTAATAATTTTATGACCGTCTCCCCTACCCCCACCTCTCCTTCCCTTTTGCTTTACAAATAGTTTTTAAACATAAGAGACTCGTGTATTTTTTGGGTTTGTTGTAAATAAAATGTGGCTCCCCCTTACTCCAGATTCGTTAAAAAAAGGCATGGAATGTTATAATTATAAGGCCTAAATTTAATCTTCATCTGTACCATCAGGGACGTAATTACCGGGGTACATGGATGTCACCCCCACCCCACACCCATAACTTGGCTTGTCGATCATTTTTCTAGTCCGCAAATCATCGACATTGAAGTAAAACGAAAGAGTGTACTTGCTGATTTAAAAAAAAAAAATGACTCTGAAAACATTGAAAATATAATTTTCACTATAACACAATAGTGCAACACTATACAGAAGAATGCCAACAATTAAACTGACCACATGCACGCTACGTGACAACAGTTATGGTACGGGCAACAGATCTATTCACATCGCCGAATAGGTTATACCAGAAAGTTCTTAACAACTCCCTGGTTATACTGCATGTATGGTCCAGCGTGAGCTCTTGTTTTGTTTTCTTTTCTTTAGAGGGGAGTAGGGGAACTACAAAGATGGGACTTACAACTTGACCCAGGCTCTACCAGAATGTGCAACAACATCTTTTGGCAAAATCTTTTGATTGGGTTGGTGGGGAGGCAAAATACTAGATTTGTTTTTGATGGAGGGGAGCAGGGTCGTAACTATATAGACTTCGACCGCAGAGGGGTGTAAGACAAATTTTCGCGACGAAAAATGTGTACTTTCCAGACTTATCTATATATATAAAAAAAATTGTTTACAATCACTAAATATAGAACAATTGGGAACAGACCCCCTCCTATTCCCTCCCCTTCCCATTCCCAACCAGTATCATCGTTAGACATTTTGGGTTGGGGGAACAGTACTAAGTACCAACACGGAACTGTGAAGCAGCATGTACCCGTTTGTTTACGGGCCCCTGTCGCCGTCCATGGTTGAATCTTATGTAGGGGTCTATGCAGGGGGTCCATGCAGGGGTCCATGCAGGGGGTCCATGCAGGGGCGACGTGAAAGCTTTGGACAGTTGAAAATAAGCATTAGGCCTCATCTGAAAAGTCTGATAACTCAATAATAAGGTTACCATTTCTAAACAGGCAGAGTATTGATTAGTCCTGAAAATTCGGGGAAAATTGTGCAGGTGTTCAGGGTGAAGCCTTGATCCAAAGATTTCTTGTTATTTCTTAAAATAACACAAAGATTTAAAATGTGAAAGAAGAACATTTTAAATTATAATGTGAAGATCTACTCAGAGAAGCATTTGGGTTACAATTTCTGAACACTGTCAGAGGACAAATTTGCCATGGAAATTGAGAAAATTCGACCATAATTGTTGTTGTGTTCATGAATTAAAATCAACACAAAAATCCAAAATGTAATTGATGAAAAGAAGAAAATTTCAAATTCTAATGTTAAGGCTACCCAGATAAACATTTTGGGTTACCATTTCTAAACAGGTCGAGGAGAAATTGAAAATATTGTCAGGTTCGTGGGCGCATTTTTGGTAGGGGACAGGAGCGAAGCCCCTGAAAATGTATAGATTTTGTTGCCCCCAAAATGGCCCTTGATCATCGGGGCTCTGGATTTTAAACGTGTGTGGGTGGGCACCTTTCATACACATCCCAGTGGCGCATTTTTGGTAGGGGACAGGGGCGAAGCCCCTGAAAATGTATAGATTTTGATGCCCCAAAATGGCCCTTGATCATCGGGGCTCTGGATTTTAAACGTGTGTGGGTGGGCATCTTTCATACACATCCCAGTTGCAAACTCGAGCACATCAGTATCATTCCGAGTCGAGTGGAGATATTTCTTACATTTCGGGCATAATCAGATGATTTGAATATCTCTGATTTAAACAGTACATTCGGCATTTTAAATCTCTGCACGACTTGGTGCCCGAGTATGATGTTGTCAGCATCATGTCGAGTGGCTCTTCTGAAGACACAGTTCTATATCCAAGTCCGGGCATGACTGAGATACAAGTACATCTTACATTGTATACATCTCTGCCCGACTAAGATCAGTTTTCGCCGAACTGGTAAACGGGAGGCGGGGAGAAAGGGAGGGGGAGGGGAGGGGAGGGGGAACCTTTGTACGGCATGCATGAAGTTACAAAGCAACTATGATATTCTACCTTTTTAAAAGTATTTCGTCTGTTTGCAAAGAACCAAAAACATAAAGGTATATAATTAACTTTCCCACATTTTTTCTATAGTTGGCCATTTTTTGTCCGACCAAATGGTCAAAATTGGAATTGGCTGACGAAAACATTTGTCTATAAAAGAAGAACAAATTTGTCAGGCGATTCCAATTTGGGTGTAATTTAAGTTACGCTCCTGGGCGAAGTAACACTAATGCAAAATATTGGGGATTTGTCCCGCCCCCTTGCCCGCACTACGCCCCATCACTACTTATTCGTACAGTAATCGAAGGTCTAATCGAACGATTGCGATAATTAGCCAGAAAACCAATTAATGCACCCAATGAATGCTATTTTGTATTGTGCATGGGGGAGATAACGTTATGGTTCTTCTTCAGTTATGATTTTGAGTTTTGCATTGACGGCATGTCAATCATTTCAATGCCAGAAAACCAAATGCTTTAGTGTTTCTGATACTGTTTGAGTTGCGAGTTCTACAGTAAATGCCAAGCTGCATATGAAGTAACGGACGCCCCTCCAACACATGAATGCATTATTCAATGTGTTCACATCATTAGCAGGTGGGTGTAAAATGGGCTCCTTGAATTAACAACATATAAGTACACCTTATAAGCAACAAAGCAGACATGGTTGTACGGGGATGTGAAAATATGACCGTTACAATATTTTGACATAAATCTTCACCAAATCATCACCATAAATAATATGGACAATCTATGGGCTGCCATACAGGAGGTTATTATGTACTAATTTCATACCCATTCAAGGGCGGATCTAGAGGGTCTGTGAAGTTGGAACCCCTCAAATGAACGTCCAGAGTTGTATTATTTCATAAGATGATGCAAAAATCAACATCTTTTTGTTGATAACTCTCCTCTCATGTGATGACCAGAACCCTCCTATAACCTGAGTCATGCAGCGATGTCGGAACCACGGTGGAAAGGGGAGTCACTAACCCCGTTACCCTAAAGTAAATTCCCGGGTGGACGGGGCACGAGGTCCTATTTTGAAAGCTGATTGTTGATCGGGGCAGGAAGTGCCCTTTTGAAAGTTATGTGAAGTTATTGTAGGTCATTCTGGAAGCTTGAAGACAAATAGATATCCACACACACACAAATAATACATAGTACTTAGAAGTTGTATACATAGCCTACATATAGCTGTTGAGTATTTATTTGACACAACTAAAGAAGTACTTTTTAGGGGTCCCCAAAATTGAATGCTTATCTAGCACGCAAAGGGTATAGTCATTTTGTGCTTAATATGAATATCAAACAGACCTTTGCCATTACGTCGTCTGTGGGTTATGGAATCATGAAGTTAATAGATCTGTTGTGGATAATATATCTGTGAAATTTCGGTCTAGTGCTTTTTTAAAGCATGTCATTTACCAGGGGCAGCGACACTGAGGGCTGTTGCGGGAGGGGGAAATTGACTTCAAAGAGTCATTCGCAGAACTGGAGCTCAAAGTTGTTATTGCTTTTGAACCTTATCCAGATAGATATATACACCGGCATTTGCTTTATAATGTACTATTTTGTCCTCCACACATGAGATCGTATACCTATACATGCCTATCACTATACATATGTTATACATTATTCATAGATCAATCGTGAACCTCATTTGACGTCATTACTTATGGGAGCGCCCTCTATTTAAGAAAATTGTTATTAAGTACGTGTGCAAAGATATATTTTGGTGAAACTATATGGGCCGTGAAGCAGTGGGCGGAGGGCACGTGCCCCCCTCTAAATCATAAAAAGATGACCTGCAAATTTCATTTTACCTCTAGCAAACGTACACAAATGTGTGAGTCCATAAACTATTTGTAAAGGGCTTTGTAAAAGTATTGGAAACATTTCCACTGGAAAATTGAAGAAAATGTCCGAAAAACGAAGGAAATCTCCCGGAAAGGGAAGAAAACCTCTCGAAAATTAATTAAGGAAATTTCCCAAAAATTCTCGAAAATTGAACAAAATTCACGAAAATGAAGAAAATGTTATGAATTTTTCCTTGATTTAAACAAATTTCACGAAAAAAAAGAGGAAAATTTCCCAAAATTAAACAAAACCTTTTGAAATGAAGAAAACTTCATGTGTATAGTAGTAGTTGCTTAAGTTAAGCAATTTCACGACAAAGAAAGAAATTTCCCGAAAATGAAAACATTCCGAAACTTCAAGAAATTTTCCGAGAAGGAAGGAAATATCCCAAAAATTGAAGAAAACCTCCCCGAAATGAGAATAATTTCACGAACATTGAAACTATTTTCACGAAAATGAAAGAAATTTCCCCAAAAATTGATGCCACAGTTCCCTCGGTTCCTACGCCACTGCAGTACAGCGTCATTTTAAACTCTACCTTGACAAGCACAACGTGATTGCATGTAATGCTTGTTCCATGTTTCATAACAAAATAAACATTTGTGGCCATATAACGTCGAAGCTATCTTCTTTTTTGAAGTTTATTCTGGTGGGAGGGGGAGTGGACTCAGTTAGAAAGGAGTCGAAGATATTAATTATTTATCAATTCCCTGACTTTGCATTTCCGTCTTTCAGATCAGTCGTTCAAACATGAGTGCCGTCTCCCCTACTTGAAATACTGCTTCGTGGCCCATGAGAACTAAGAGTTAATGAATAACAATACAAGAAGTACACTTTCAGACTTCCCTATAAAATACCTTCCCTAAATAAACATATTCGCTCGCCAGTGCACCACAACTGGTTATCAAAGGCCGTGGACATTGACTTGGTCGTCGATGTTATGTCTGTCCATACGTCGTACCTGTGTTCTCGTTCGGGTCGTATTAAGCGTTTCGTGATAGCATTTGTACTATCATAACCGAATACGCAGGCGACGACCCCGTCATTGTAATTGTGTGTTCAACTCTCTCTCTCTTGAAGTTCGATTCATTCTTTTATTAGACAGCAACATGGATACTACACCTAACAGTACAAGTCCCGGGCAGAAACCTAAAGCAGCGTCGGGGTATACACAGGCATCAAATAAACCACGTAATGAGACCTTCATTGTAGTAAAAATGGCCCCTTTGAAAATCATCATGGCAGAGATCAGACGTATGGTGCGCGAGACTCTTACGACCCTGACATATATGGAGAACATACCGGCGGAGAACACTTCACATTACCGTTCTACAACGCTCTAGGCTGTCTCGCCGCGTTTACAGCCCCTATAGAATGTGGCATGGCTCTTTGCATGGACGAAGAAGGAGAAATACTTGAACATTTGTTGAAAGAGGCAAAGAAAGACCTGGGTGTGGGAGAGACTACAAGCTCTGAGCAGATCGGTACTACACAAACCGTCAAACCGACAGAAGAAGACTCTATCTTGTTTAAAGAGAAAAAGAACTGGCTAAAATTCCTGAAAGCGATGACGGAGGTAGCACCATGTTCCCTAACCAAATGTGTTCGCTAAAAATACATTCGCTACAAAATATAGACCAGCCTTTGTTAATTCCGTAATTAAATATATTCGGCTAATGGCGGGGCTAATGGCCCTGCTCCGGATAGATAAATACATTATGTCATACAGGCCTATATACTTGCTTTATAATGTACCATTTGGTCCTCCATACATGAGATCGTACCTATATATCTATATGTTATATGTTTTTCATTTATCAATCGTGAACTTTAATTGACGTCATAAGTTATGGGAGCGCAATCTAGATTGTCATTAAGCTGTTAACATGTTAAGCAGCTAGTTACGTGCGCAAAGTTATAATTTGGTGAAAAGTCTAAGACATATCAGTGTTTGTATTAAAAGTATACTGCGTACATCTCCTCTTACATCCATGTTTGGCGAAAGGCTTTAAGGCGCCCTTTATTTTAAATAATTACTTTTACGAATTACTCTTTAATGGAGGGATGTATTGGGATGAAACTTTCAGGATAGAGTTGAAATAAAATAAGGTCGGGCTATGCCGACTTCTCCAACTGCATATAATACATAGGGAGGGGCGGATTCAGAGAGGTATGCTTGGGGCATGGACTGATGTAAATTTTCTTCAGTCTTCCAAAAATTGCATTTAATGTTTGAGAAATCCCTTTCAATCTTTGGTAAATTTCTTTCATTCTCGTGCAGTTTTCATAAAATTGCCTTTTCATCATTGGGACAATTCTAAAAATATTTTCGATAATTTTTTTTCAGTTTTCGGAAAATTTCCCTCAATGTTTGGGAAATGTTCACTTTTTTGGCAATTTCCTAATTTTCGTAAAAGTTTCTTCAATTTTCGGAAATCTCTTTCAATCTTGCAATAGGGAAGGTGAAATCCCTTAGAGGTACCTTTCTCTCTGCTCCCCGCTTATCAATATCTGCTTACAAGATGATGCAATCTTGTCCTAATATGTTCCACTATGTAGACCCCCCTCCCCCTGATATTTTATCCTGGATCTGTCCCTGATGATACATAGCCTACCTATAGCAGTACATGCATATGATTATTGTTGCAGGCTTACAGGTGTGCTTGTATTAAAGAAATAATAACAATAATGATTGCATGAAAACAGTATAATTTTTGAGATGCATGAAAATTATGCGTCATTTATTATTAGCTGCATACTACACATATCGCACCAACTGTTGAAGCGTTGTATACGGGGCGCCCTCAAACTCAACCATTACTTGCGATCATAATAACCTATTCCTTCGATGGGTGCATTAGGAGGACACCTTTAGTTTAATAATGTCAGTGGTGGCCGGTATATTACAATACGACACAATAATAGGTACATTAATCCATCAGTGCGTGCAGTGCAGTGGCGTAGCCACGGGGGAGGGGATGGGTGGTCTGGACCCTCTCCGCCCCACCCCCGGAACCCACCGCATTTTTTCGTGAACATTTTCAAAATTGGGATAATCTTTGTTTAGCTATTTTGTTGCTTTTAAAAAGCAAAGTTGCCCTCAGAAGTGGGGCTAAATCTAATCTAAGGTGATTTGTAAGATGTGTCCGTAAAGGTGATACCAAAAGTGTTAGGTGACAGTGATACCAAAGGTGTCAGGTGACGGTAATACCAAAGGTGTCAGGTGACGGTAATACCAAAGGTGTCAGGTGACTGTTATACCAAAAGTGTCAGGTGCATATGCCTATGGGAATGTTTTACCTTAAAACGCACATAAGGAAAAAGAACTAGCTGTAATGTGTTACGGGAAACTATAAATAAACTTGGATTGTACCATTATTATGCGGGTTGGTTTTAAGAACGAAGTCTTAAAAGTATATTCAAGGATATAATAAACAGATTTTAATTCATACAAAAAGGAATCAATAAATAGTATAGTTCTTAATTTTATCAGTCGCGAAATGTTTTCTCTCATCGCTTTCTATTTGTTAGAAAGTACGGGCCCTTTTTTGCACCATTCACGTTGGATTTTATATATATGGTAAACAGATATATGTTAATTGTCAGGCCGTGTGAAATGGACTCCCAAATGCTTTTATTCATAAGTTACAAAGGTCAAAGCGGCAATAACCTTATAATTTTGCTTGCGCTCTCATTGAAAAACAAAGAAGAACACATTTGATAGTTTACAAAGTACGGTACTTTTTATTTTAATAATTTAATGAAAATAGTCTCAAACGATAACTAATGGATTCAAGTTTTCTATACTGTTTGAAATGGAACAAAATATTCAAAGACTCTTTAGTTATAACGTTTGAAGTGCAAAATATGTGCGATTTTTCAGAGCGTTTTGCACAGTTAAGGAGATTATCGCAAGCGTATGAAACAAACATTCCCATATTAGGTAGCACGGAATAATTATTTGCCCCATTGAAGCCTATGATGAAAGAGTGAAGTTCGGGGTCCTTTTTGTACCAGAATGTTATAGATTTGGGATCTTTTGCGATATTTTCCAAAAAGTACCATCTAATATCTCTCGGATGAGGGTACTTTCAATAGAGGGTCACCAGAGGTTTTGGCCCTTTTTTGGGAGCTGAGGCGAAGAGGTGTTATACGTCCTCACCAAATTACTCAAATTTGGGTATGGGTCCATGGTAAATCAGTTCTCCATGAAACAATTACTGTAAAAAATCTCATAAAGTTAAATATATATAGTCAAGACCTATCCTTTCTCTACCATTCCTAAAAATTTCAACTTCTCAGCTTTCTGCCCCATGACATGGGACCTTCCAGAAATATTTGTATTAGCCTTTTCTCTCTGAGGGTTCTCATTTTTGAATGTCGGGGAACTATTTTACAAAGGACCCACACCAAAATTTGAGTGACTTGGTGAGCGCGTATAACACCCCTTCACTTTACCCCTCAAAAAGGGCCAAAACCTCTGGTGACATCCTATTGAAAGTACCCTCATCCGAGAGATATCAGATGGTACTTTCTGGAAAACATCACAATAGATCCTAAATCTATGACATTTTGGTACAAAAAGGACCTTGAACTTGACTTTTTCATTATAGGCTTCAATGGGGAAAATAATCAGTTCCATGCTTCCTGGTGACGGTGATACCAAAGGTGTCAGGTGACGGTGATACCATAGGTGGCTGGTGACGGTGATACCAAAGGTGTCAGGTGAAGGTGATACCAAAGGTGTCAGGTGATGGTGATACCATAGGTGGCAGGTGACGGTGATACCAAAGGTGTCAGGTGAAGGTAATACCAAAGGTGTCAGGTGACGTTGATACCAAAAGTGTCAGGTGATGGTGATACTAAAGGTGTCAGGTGAAGGTGATACCAAAGGCGTCAGGTGACGGTGATACCAAAGGTGTCAGGTGACGGTGATACCAAAGGCGTCAGGTGACGGTAATACCAAAGGTGTCAGGTGACGGTGATACCAAAGGTGTCAGGTGAAGGTGATATTAAAGATGTCAGCTGACGGTGATGCCAATGGTGTCACTGAGAGCGCGCATCGCTTTTCGGCGTGGGCCCAGAGGTCCGCTTAATGGCCCCTGGTGGAGTCCATGGGGCGAAGCCCTCGGAAGATCTCGCAAAATTGACATTTGAATGGCAAAAAGTATGTCACAACGCATGGGAAGAAGGTATATTATACAAGTCAAAATTCATGTCAAAGAGAGCTATATAATACACAATATACAAAACACAATGTCATGAAAACACATATTGTGGATATATAATGTTTCATTGCTCACGTTTCTGTACATGAATATGGGTCTATGGTCACTCTTTGAAAAATATGAGTAGTCTAAAACAAAAAGGTTTGATAAGCTTCCAATAATTGACTATGAACATGTGTAAATTTGGTCAAACTTTTCAAAGAACTTGTTCTATACCCCCACGCCCTCTATATCTCGGAGTCTTGATTCATGTATTAAATACAATATCACATAAAGTCTTGATATATTACAAATATATTATTTTACATTTTCAAACTTTTGTCTGAAGAACGCCCATTTTCTGAGAAAGTACTCTTTTGAAATCTGAAAACGTAATAAACATTTGGAATTTCAAAGCCTAATTGTTGAAGTACCGGAAGGGTTCTGACCATTTGACAAACCTACAGCCTACTCTCGGAGGAAAAATCTGATGTAGAATGTCGCGTTCCCATTTTTATTTTTCCGAGGTGCAGGAATAAAGTGTCCTTTTATACGAAGGAAACGAACCCCGTCTCAAAGTCCTGGCAACCTGGCTACGGGCTTGCATAAAAAAAATATATTTTTTTGATTCATAATATTCTCCAAAAAGTCTGCAAAATGTGGGCTATTTGAAAATATAATATTACTGCAAAATTAACAGAATGAAACGGGCAGCTTTTAATTTATAGAGAATAGTTGGAGGTCTTAATACAATGATTTTCCCCATGTTTTATGATGCAGTGAGCAACCTAAATAAATATATCCGCTTTAAGGTATAGGCCTACTTGTAAAAACGATATAAAAAAAAAACATGTCTGTTACAGAAAAATAAACCCGTTTAGGACATTTACACCTGGCTGAATAAAATGCATATTGTTATCGCTATCTCCATCTCACTTGTTGAGTCAGGTTGCAACCTGGGGTGGACAGTGGTGTTGAGCTAAATTATTAGCTAGGGTGGGGGGCTCTTCTCTCCAACGTTTAAAGTTATCGACAATGCGTTATCTGCTCCTAACAGCCCAACCCTCACCACCACCACTTATCAACACAAATTTATAACTATGGGGCATATCCCTCTCTCGAAAATAGCTAGAGGGATCTGCCCCCCGCTTCTACACAACTGGTGGTGGGGTGGGAATGGTGGAGTTTCCTGTTCCGAGGCTGCTTGTAATTGTTTCAAAATGTAATTTTTCACTTCATTTTAAAGTAGAAGGTACTTAAAATTAAACAAAAAGTGTGTGTGTGTGTGTGTGTGTGTGAAGAAGGGAGGAGGGGAGGGGAGGTTGATAGTATAAATCTCCCCCTTGTCAAAAAGTGGGGGAACTTATTCCCCCATCCCCCTGAATATACGCCCATGATATCGATAATCCATTTTGCGCAAAATTTCTGTGCAATTTTGTGAAGAAAAAAAGAAAAAAAAAGTTGAAGCCCATTGCGCTTCAGTGTGTAGCCGAAATGGATAGATTTCATATTCTTATTCAGAGATTCAATGCGAACGTTGGAGCTATATGAAGACTCGATCTTTCTGCCAGAGAGCGTGACGTCATTCGCCCTATACTTACGTGTAGGCCGAAGGCCGAGAGTCGAAACTCCTATACCTCAGTACGTGATACTTTTTAGTTCTCTTCCACCAATATTGGTTCCAGCTGAGGGCAGTAGATATGTTGATACATTGAAAATTGGAGTCAATTAAAAATAGGCAAACTGCAAATTTAACCTAAAAGATAAAAATTTAAATCTTTAATAACAAAAAATAATTATATTTACATTAGTTTTAATCATAACTTGTCTTTCTAGCCAAGATTAACGTTCATTTTATTTCTAGTAAGAAAACAAAAACAACGTTTTCTTTTTACAGTACATGCAGAACGCAAAACTTTAGCGCAGCGTTAGATTGTAGTCAGGCATGTATCGCACGAACTTAGGCCTAATTGATAAGTATATATTTAAAGAAAAATACTACACAAACACCCTTTCTGATAAGGAATAAATTATTAAAGCTAGTAGATGTCTTGAACAAATTTCGGCAAACCTAAAATAATGTGCTATTTTAATTGTGCCAGATGTTGTCGAACAGTCTGAAGCTAGCTAACGTCGTATGTACACCTTTACTTTAAGTTAAACCTTAATTGACCGACGTAAACGCTGACAAATATGGGCAATAATTTTAGTTTTGATTTAGGAACAAGAATAAGTTGCTTATCAAATCATATTTTATTCAGACATGTATGTAACGATTTATTGCTTTCCGGACGAGAACACAGGTACGACGTACGGACAGACAACATCGCGTTGCCGGATAATCTTGGGTCATTGTGTTGCCTTGCCAAGCTACAGTAACGTTAGTTTCTACAAAGTAAATCTTGGGTCAGGCCTTGCCACATTTAGTGTAAAACCATGCACTTGCAATTTGGTAGCATAACGTTAGGACTATGTACATTACCATGGTATTGACTTGTAAATGTCCGTCATGATAAAAAGGCCATGCTTGAGACGCAGCATTACAATTGGTATCTAGGGTGGGTGGGCATGAGACCAATATAGGCCTAGGTCTAATTAGTTTTATAGTTGGTTATCAACAAAATACCCATCAAACAATGTCTAAACAAACTGACCAACTGGCAGATAGGTGTGTGTAAAACAAAGTAAAAGTAAATTAAGTGCCAACTTGTTTAGATAGGTAGAGATACAGTAGATCAAATTGCTCACTAATTACTTTTATTTTGATAAACTATTAAGTTTTCAGTTTCATTCACATTTTTCTGTTCAACATCATTTACCAACAAATGCAAAGCCTAAATTCATAAAGTTTAAATTAAGAAATACTCATAAAACTCTTTGGAATAGGCCTATATGTTGTATTGTAGTCTGCATTTTTTATTCTGTGAATTACTTATTAAAGTTGCTTTCAATTTGTTTTAAATTTTCTCAAGCTCTCAAGTTGGGAAGATAAAAAAGCTCCACTTGAGAAAATTTTGCTTCATGCAATTTCTCTTTTCATTGATAGGCAATCTTTAGTTCTGCTCTCATTTGTTTTGGTATCTAATGAACAAATTAATACAGTGCAATAGTATTCCAGCTTCTATGTCGTATGATTGTTAAAAATCATTGACTGTACTACAGAGAATGAATATTTTTTGCAATGTAAATTAATTTTGTACCAGATACTGTTTAGCTGAATACCTGTATATCATTTTGTAGTATACAATACCCTGCCTAAATGTTTTTTGAATCCAGGCACATGTATAATGATTTTTCTTGGTAATGGAATGTACTATTATCAGGTTATGAGGATGTGACATGGTAATTTTAGTGTACCCTTTTCATACATACAATTTTGTCTGCCTAACCAAAAAAAGACACAAACCCCAAGTGAAAATTCAACATGAAAACCAGCAGACCAGGATTTTATTTGCAGTAAACTTACATGAAAAATCAGTCTTTTACTAGGCTTAACTCAAGTTTTTATACATAACATTTTGTCTGCCTAACCCCAAAAAAGACAAACCCCAAGTGAAAAATTCAACATGAAAACCAGCAGACCAGGCTTTTATTTGCAGTAAACAGACATGAAAAATCACACTGTCTTTTACTGGGTTTAACTCTGATTAACATAGGCCACACTTTACAATCATGGGGATTTATTGTTGTTAGACTGCATAGGAAGAAGCTCAGAATTGAATGACTTCTGTTTCTTTCTTAAAAACTCATATTGTGAAATAAATACATACTGTGGTATATCTATACCTACATCAACATCACTTCACAAAGTTTGCTGATTTCAGCTAAAGCTGTAGTGATAAGTACAGTGGATGACTTATGGCAGTACATTCATCCACAGAAGATGTCTCATGAGAAAACTGTCAGGAATGTTTGTAAAGTTGATTACTAGTTGTTAAAGTTAAATGTATACAGGTGATCATTGCAGAAAATCAAAATTGTGATGTCAAAGCTTGTAAATTTGTTACCTCCACAATGGAAGTTCCAATTTCTCTATCAAAAATGTACATGAAAATTTATAGGAATGATTTTTAGAAGTTAATGGCAGAATAATGTGTTGATCTGTTTTTAAAAACCTGAATTTACACACCATTTCATGTAACCTGTACCAGTTATTTAAGTTAGTTGATGTATATTTCCAGTATTATTTACAAATTATTCTTTCTTTGCCCTACACACAATTGAATTATTTAACTGTTTAATGTGTTCCCTTTAACACCACAAAGTTAATAGGTTTGAGATGGGTATGGCAAACTACCAATTCATTGGCTTGAACCACATAATATTATAATAAGAGTTAGGCTAATAGCTTTTCCTGACAAAACGAGCCCAACTGTAACAATGATTGCATGTATCATAGAGCTAGTGTGTGGGTTATTTGCCTTCACCTTGTTTGACATAGATAATATTCCCTTCACAAATATGGGTTATTTTATTTCCAGTATCCATGAATTCTTTGCCAAGTTTTCTTTAAATTCAAGCAGTATACACAACAAATCACCAGGCGAAGTAAGTAGGTTGGGCAGCTAATTTGAAGCAAATTATAGCCTAAATTTGTGTTAATGTTAGTTAAGTTCTAACTTGCATGTAGTCTTGCAAGAATGTAGCTATTAGTCATATCCCACAATACACTTTTTGACATTACTGGTGGCGTCCGTGAGGCCGCAGACCAGTAAACAACAGCAATCCTACAATGTCAGCATACAGAAACGGGTTAAAGTGAAAGAATTTATGGCCAAACGATGATAGATGATTCAAATCCATAACTAAGAAGAATGTAGCCTTTTTGTAGGCCTAACGGTTAGGTCTGAATTTGAATAGGTTAAGTTGGCAACTTGAATTCTTCAACCTTCTTCATACTACCCAAAAATCCCGAGCCTAAACTAGATTTCAATAACTAGGCCTAGATCCACCTTAGTTAATATTACATTGTAAAATATTTAGGATCACAGATGTCTGACTGCGTACGCCTAGCTTTTATTAAATAAAAACAGGCAGACTACAATTACTACGGGACCGGGGGTGGACAGGTGGCTAGGGCCGGCCCATCGCTAACATTATTCGTTAAATAGGCCTATTCTGTTGGCCGACCTTCACCAACTAGGCTAGGACCTAGGTGTAATGCATAACGACTTCGATAAGGTTAGGCAGTAATTATCTTTAAATGCTTTAACCTTTAAATCTGTCAAATTCAGACATAAAACAAAGAGTAATAAACACATTGGCATCGTACTGTACCGTACCGGTATCGCGAAAAGTATCTACATTATGTGGATGGTTTGTCAAAAAATTTTCGCACTTGTTCCATGGATGACGTCAAAATCAAAGTTGTTACATTAATGACTTATAAAATTATTGGCTTATTGAAATAAAAGTGCATGAAAAGTAAAAATAAAATTTAAATGGTTGTAAATTTTTTTTAAATCAACAATTTCCCTAGAATATTTAAATTACACATTTCTTTGGTATGTTCTATTTTTGAAATACTTGACTCTCTACTGCCCTCACTTGGAACCAACATGGGTGGTTGACCTAAAAAAGTATCACGAATTTGTTACACTGTAGGTATAGGAGTTTCGACTTTCGGCCTTCGGCCTATATGAAATATAGGCCGAATGACGTCTCGCTTTCTGGTTTTGCTATCCATACAGTCAGTGTGATGATCCCAGAGAGGCGCGTGCTATCATATCCATATCCACGCGAGGTCAGTTACTAAATGTAGCACATCGCGCGCTTGTTCAATGAGCGCTTGCGTTTTTGTTTTCCAGTCAGTCACTCACCGTAGGTGTATATGGCTATAATATACGCACACGTGCACACAAGTCTGCAAACTGCCAGGTGTAGTTTTTACTTACATATTTATTAACATTACATAACATAACATAACAAGATTACGGGCTAAGAGAGGTTAGTCACCCCATAAAAAGCCCAAATTAACACCACCAACACCACAACAAATAAATGATAAATAAATAAATAAAATCAAAGACGTCCAGATTTAGTAAAGAACTTATAATGTTGACTTTGAAATTGTTAACAGAATTGGTGCTGACTACCCACTCAGGCAAACCATTCTACTCATTAACAACTCTGCGAAAAGCTAATACTTCGTACGTGTGCCGTACATATCATACACAACGCTTGTATGACATTTCAGTGAAATTTCACTTTGTGAAAGATACAGCACATTCTGACATTGTTTCATGTCTAGCTAGTCCGTCGGTCATAATTTGGTTTAGCTGTGGGCGAGGGGGAAGGGGGTAGGGGGGAGGGGAGGGGGAATTCACCTTGTTGGGTGATCAATTATTTTGGGCAGGAGGGGGGGTGCAGGCCGCATTAACCTTCTCGGCCGTTCTCAACCAGGGGTGTAAGAAGGGTCACCTCTCACTGGAGCATAATCAACAAAATCCCGGTTAAAATAGGAAATCACATCCAAATTAATTTTTCATTAAAGTTTCGGGAAATACCTTTATTTTCGTTCGGGAAATATTACTGATGATTTCCCATTTTTATCTCCTAGCAAGGAAAAAAAAGTACAACCCGTAAGGTCAAAACCTCAATTCATACCCCGGTTCCCTATGTTTCTATCTGATCTTCAGCCAAGCAAAGCTCCTGGAGTACATTGCCACATATACAGATAGGTGCGGAGGGAAGAGGGGAGGAGGGGGATAGCCTTTTAAAAATACTGAGGGAAAATGGCCCCACTCTTTATGATTGCCCCCTCCTCCTCCAGTAGTGAGTTTTGCCTCTAGGAAAAAATCTCTATGTAAGGAATATATTAAGATAATACATAATAAACTAAGATCGTCAATTCAACAGTCAACAATGGAAAATTTCACTCTTTTTCGAGATATTACCTTCATTTGGGGGAAGTATTCTTCAAATTTCTTCAATTTTCCTTCACTTTAGTGTGATTCTCGGGAAATATCCTAATTTTTGAGAAAGTTTTTTCATTTTGGGCAAAATTGATTTGTCTTCATTTTTGGAAAATTTTCTGGGAATGTTGCCAAAATTTACACTAATTTGATTACCCCCTTCCCCCTCCAGCCTTTACAAATAACTTTGGACATAAGAGTATATTTTCTAGGTTTGTTGAGACGAAACACAAAATTGGTTCCCCCTCCTCTAAGCCAATGTGGCAAGCTTTTGTTGAGAAAGTGCTCTTTTGAAATGGAAATAAATAAAAAGGAAACACTTGGAAGTTCAAAGTTTGTTGTCCTTTTAACGAAAAGCTAACCTCGCTTTTGCAAGTCAAATGTAATGAGGACCTGGAATTTGTCGCCTTTTTATACGAAAAACGAACCATCCCTTTTGGTTGGTTTACCAAGGTTTATAACGTCCCAACAGACCTCCAGGCAGGCTGGCAGGCTTGGCCCTGGCTCGCCCGGTGCTGATATGCCGCTGCACTGCGTGCACGTTGTCTTTGTCAGTTAAGAGTTTAAAACGACGTTGTATTGTAGTAATTTAACCAAATATATAGATTATATATTATGAACTTATACATTGGATACTTATGAATAAACAAAAAATACACTTTATAAGTTTCTTTATACCCAAAACTCTAAAGACATAACGCATATTTATGTTATTCAAGTAAAACTCTCCCCGTGTTGCCGTTATACTGGGAGAAAGTTTTATTGTTGGAATGCCGCTCTTGATTTTTTGAAGGCCATCTATCGTGAATAAAATGTGGCGGCGTACAATTTATTCCAAAACGATACTGATTGGTCTATTAGTGCACGCTGTATCATTGTGTTTCGACTAAATCAAAACACGAGATTTGAATTTCATTAACCTCGTAAGTTAGAGACGACAACTGGCATTTAACTTCAAAATGAATTTACGTGAAAATACGAAATATAGCGTTAATTTTGGTGTTCGAAAGTTGAATCCTCTAACAATTTGTCCAAATAAAACAAATTTAACGTATTTCACACCAAAGAGCTCCTACACACACCTACAGAGGGAAAATTTTGTTAAAACACGAAGTGGAATAATTTGGAAAAAACAACAACTGGAAATTGCAACACACCACCATGACATGCGGTTACTGAAATGTCACAGGCACAGAAAACTAGAATGGAGTTCTGTTCAATGGGCGAGTTGTGGCTGTGTAATGCCATTGTTTATATCAAGTTCTGTAATGCCATTGTTTTGATCAAGTTCTGTAATGCCATTGTTTATTTCAAGTTCTGTAATGTCATTGCATATATCAAGTTCTGTAATGCCATTATCTATACCTAGTTCTGTAATGTCATTGTTTATATCTAGTTCTGTCATGCCAATGTTTATATCAAATTATGTAAAGCCATTGTTATATCAAGTTATGTAATGCCATTGTTTATATCTAGTTATGTAATGCCATTGTTCATATAAAGTTCTGTAATGCCATTGTTTATATCAAATTATGTAATGCCATTGTTTATATCTAGTTATGTAATACCATTGTATATATATAGTTCTGTAATGTCATTGTTTATATCTAGTTCTGTAATGTCATTGTTTATATCTAGTTCTGTAGTGCCATT
>JAIGNY010001857.1:422500-487500 GCA_020152595.1 Chiridota heheva | reverse complement strand
CAAAAAATTGGGTACATTGATGTATTACGTCATCGCATGAGCCTACACATTTGACTAGCCCACACTAAACGTATGAAGTTTCTCATTTTCCGCTCCAGGTTGTCCAAAATTTCAATGGATAACCTGAAATTTTAGAGACGGATAAGTAACCAGATATTCAAAACTTTCTGCCGCTGCTTTTTGATATTCACGGTCGTCTTTTTGAGAAAATAAATAAAACAGATTATGGGCAGTCTGTTTTGTTCATTTTCTCAAAAAGGCGACGATGAATTTCAAAAAGCAACGGCAAAAAGTTTTGAATATCTATTTACTATCCGTCTCCAAAATTTAAGGATATCCAGTGGAATTTTGGACAATCCGGAGCGGAAAATGAGAAACCCCATATGTTTAGTGTGGGCTAGTCAAATGTGTAGGCTCATGTAATGACGTAATACATAAAAGTACCCAATTTTTTGGGTATTTCAAAGTACCCAGTTTTTTGGGTTGCTCCCGAATTGTCTAAGTCAGATACAACTTAATCTTTTAAAAAAGCTGAAAAACTTAAGCCTAAAAATTTCGAAATGCCAAGCATATGTTCAAAACAAGGTAGGCCACAGTCTGACATTTGGTATACTTTTCCTATGCACGCTAAATCGTCCCAAAATATGTGTATGTGTGTGTGTGTGTTGAGTGTTAGTGTGTGCGGCGGTGTGGGTGGGGGAGGGGCATGATTTCTTAAATAATTCGAGCTGATCAACGTTTGAGTATTTGTCAGAAAAGGTGAAGCTTTTGATGTATGAATGATAAAGGCGCAGTGCAATTCAATTTACAAGTCATATACATATATCCCCCAGTCTAAAGATATAATTTGTAACCCTAAAGCAACAACGTAAATGGGGCACTTCATTTTGTAAAAAAAGTAAATGTGTGCGAGCCTATTCTTGCACCTTTGACAGTAATTGAGGGGTACTTTTTATTTTCAAAATTGAATTTTTTCGGAAAAGTGAGAGGGCACGTGCTCGGGATTGTGCCCGGTTCCTACACCTATGCATGTATCCAAATACGGTCGTAACATAAACGTGGATTATAAAAAATAACGGCTGAACTCATTAGCAACAATTTAAATTATGATCACTGCGCATTTCTCGTTCTCCAAATCGGGAAATCTGCTGATCGGGAGCGTGGACCGGACTGCTGATGGGCTTATTACTTTTCCCATTTATTTGAATCGTTTTCTTTGACTTCCTCATTTATTCTGAAGATTTATATCAAATTTCCTAATTTATCCGAAACATGACATATATCGATATTTTGTCGAGTAATAAATGATCTGAAACTTTCCAGTATTTCCGAAACATGTCCCTGATTGTTCAACTTCGTCATCATGCATGTAGAGGTGGATCCGGGAATTGTTGAAGGGAGGGAGGGGTGTTGGCAAGAACAAGGACACATAGCCTGATAGCCCACGGATAATGACCAGTGGTGTCACTAGGATTTTTGTAGTGGGAGAGTGTGTGTGGGTGTGTGCGTGTGTGTGTGGGGGGGGATACAGCAGCCGCGTAGGAATAGAGGCATGGGGCGAATTTCCACCCTGGCTATACTTTTTTTTTTAAATTCAGCAAATGAGCTAAAGAAATCGAAAGGATGTAAGAAATGGAAGTGTTTTGAAAAATGTATACAAATTTTTCTAAAAATCTTCATAATTAAATAGAAATGGTTCGTTTCTGGGATATTTGGGCAATTACATTAAAAAACACATTTTTCGGTTTATTTATTCGAAATTTCGGTCCAACAATTTAATTTTTTGGGGCAAAATATCCAGAAAATTCGGGTAAAAAGTTTTGCTTTTCGGAAATTTCACTAACTTTGTTCCACTGGCTGGGGCACAGCAACAAATTGATTACTTTGGGCAAAAAATCCGAAAAGTTCGGGTAAAAAGTTCTTCCTTTCGGAAATTTCACTAGCTTTGTTCCATTGACTGGGGCACAGCAACTTTTCGAACTATATTGATAGTGAGAGTCTTCGAGCAGGGAGCAATGGCAACTCCCTGCTTGCACTGTTACATGGCAACGCCAGACATCAGTGTGGACAAAGTCCAACTGAAAATATTAAGTGTGTGGTCAAATGTTAAATTAGGACAATTTTCTATTTATATTCGTGCAAGAACTTAAAATGTATTTTTGGTTAAAACTTTTGCCCAAATTTTCTTTAAAATGGCCCAAATTTGGTAAATATGCACAAATTTGGTTAAAACTTACCCCGGGGTGAGAATAAAATAATAAATTTGTTTAAGATAGTACAAATGATGTTAAGAATTGCTTAGAGTTATTTAAAATTTGCCTAAATTGTTCAAATTTTGGTTACAAATTGCAGAAATTTAATTTAAAATGGCCCAATTTGTGTTTAAAAATGGCCTTAGAATAAATATTGTTAATAAGCCTTCATGTGGTTAAAAAAAAATCGTCCATTATATATCAAATTGGTAGTGATTCACTTGTCTGCTTGTTTCAGTTTGTTCAACATCAGTTAATATCGGATATTTTTCATTTAGCCAGAATTCAGATTAAAAATTTATATTTTTTGGCACTTTTTGCCACCTCTGGCGCCGAAAGCTGGATACACCACTGCCTACAAGGGGCCCATGGGTAAAGCTCTGGAAACCACGGGTAAAGCTCTGGAAACCATGGGTAAAGCTCTAGAAAGTGCGATTTTTAGGTTTTGATGAGCTCACTTTGAAGGGAGAATCACATATCAAATTCTAGACTTAAAATATGCGTTTTTATTTGGTGGGCATGAGGTGTGTGCGGGAAACAGGGGTAGGAGGTTGGGCACGGCACAATGACAAATATACAAGGGCACATTTTAGGTCAAATTGGGGCAACTTGCCACCGAAGGCGGATGTACAACCCCGGCACCCCACCTTCTGGATCCGTTCCTGAGACCATTGATTTTTATTCGAATCATGATCTAAAATTTCAGTCGAAAATCTTGGCCGAAAATTTTGAAAAGCAACAAAAAACAAAACTAAATTAAAAATGAAAACCACACACAAAGAAAAATCATCTTCATGCCACGTCGCGGACACTTCAGAAAACATAACTTGAAACTGCCTGATTAATATGCATGTGAAAACCATGTTACCTAATTTTCGGGCACTTTGAGAATATAACCAAAAAAATCGGGAAAATTTAGTTGACACCCCTCTCCCCCGCCCCCAATGTGTGAACCTTCGCGACGCCCATGTGTATCGAATAGGCAGGAACTGAACTATACCTTGTGCACTTGAAATAGACTTGGTGGATGAACCAGCTCCTGAGGCTGTCCTTAAACTTTTAATACGGACAATTAGACAGTTAGAGGCGTGTTCAATGAAATATTATGAAAGCTTATTTTTTCTTTTTTTGTGTGCAAATTTATAGTGGATGAAAAAACTGATCAATGCATTTGTTCTTATGACAGACATTTTATGTCATATTTATTGGGAGTAACTCGTGTTACCATTATCAGATTATGCAAGTTTCATTTTCTCATCGTTTTTGCAACAAATCGCAATAAAAATTGAGTTTTGGAGTCGAATTTCCTTAAAGTTTGAACACACAATGAGGAATCTATTACATTTTGATCATCCATAACATGAATAAAACATTGTTTTTTCGAGTCAAAACTTCATTAAACAGCAAAATACATGTAGAATGTGCTTGAACTTCATAAACCGTCATGTTGCAAAGAGCGATGCAATGTCACATTATTAAAAAGATTGGGAAAATATTTTTATTCAAATCATACTGTGATATATTCATTTTCCAGACATAATTTTCCAGAATACTAAGTGTTCAAATTCAGCCCAATTCTGACGGCAATTTTGATGAGCGAAATATATATAAACAGCAAAGATTATCATTTTTTTTTAAATTGTCTGTGAAAAGGGGTCCCCCATTCACCCCGTGGCTACACCACTGACTACAGAGCATGTTGAAGCCCCATGCTATGTATATGAGAATAGCTGCAAATTAACAATTTTTCAGCCTTATTTTGGGAGCCTGCCCCTTCACAGTTATGTGTTCTAAATAATTAAACAAGGGGGTTCCCATTAAACAATGCTGCACCTATGGGGGTTAATGGTAACAAATGTCCAGATTTTGCCTCATAATACACAAATAGATATATAAACAACTCATTTTCTAGGCAAAATTTGAAAGCTGTCACGGTTTGACGGCCCCAGAGCCCCTCCCATTTCAGAAAATTGTGTTCGATTGTTGGCTAATAGGAATAATAATACAATATATAGATATATATATAAAAATTGTAATAGATGTTACCTCATATTATTCAATGAGGTAAATTAGGTCCGTAAAATACTTATGGGGCCTATTCATCTATCTAAACTTGACAGTTATAAAAATTGGGAGGTATCTAGCTTTTCAAACGCTACAGTTGATACGACGGGTACACATCTCGAAATTAGGTATACAATTACTCTTATAACATGTATAAATCACAAAATAAACTCTTTCTTTTGATATACAATCGAATCTAAGAGTATTTTGCAAACCTCGAGCGTTTATTTCCCCTCCAATTGTTCTTGGAAGTCAGGAGCGCTGTAGATCGTCTATTGGTGTTGTACATCCGTTTTACAGACATACACTCAATGTGCATGCGTTATAATCATGGCGTCCAATTCAAGCCGACAGCGGGTCTAATCGAATTGGGATATAAATTTTCTTAGGTTCTTGGTTTGTGATTTGTCCTAAGATGAATTTGAAATTATTCTATTCATAGTTAAACTACTTCACGAATTGGAAGCTTTTTTTTTCTCTATCGTTATTTCTATCTTTTTTTATTTCTTAAAAAATATTTCAGACTGTTGTGTAGAAAGTAGTGCTCACACTGTGACATTAAGCGATGTCGTTAATTCTTAAAAGTTGTATCTTTTACCGTGTATCCATACGATAAATATGTGTTCTTCGGTTTTATAGCAAATTGCTCTGATCTAGAAGAGAGATTAAATGGAAATTCATCACTCGAATTCAAATTGATTGTCACGTGATTTTGATTAAAGTTTTCGAGTCAATCGAGGTCATGTTTCCGACTGTCATGCGTATTGAGAAAATAATTCAAACTAAAAAACAGCAAAGAAAATACATGTTTTCAATGGTATGGTTTAATTCATTACTTTATTAGTTTGGTCCACGCTCCCGATCGGGAGATCTCCCAATCGGGATATTTCTTGCAATTATAACCACAATGCATCTTTCCAAATTCAAAACTCTGTAAAGAAATACATAACGGTAACAAAAGGTTTAAGCCAAAGGTAGGAAAAATGCGTGCGAAATAGTATAAGTTTTTTGGTGCAACAGCACGATCAAAAATTATTTTCTACATTTCCACCAGCGCAAATTTGACTTTTCACCAAGAAATTTTAAAGTAACCTTTAAAATTTCATTGAAATAATTTCTGAAGAGCAGATTTTAAAATTTTAGTCACCCGCAAAAGCTCAGATCATTCAAAAAAAGTTCCAGAAATATCAATTTCTATATCGTTTTTAAAGTATACAACTATAATTTGAAAAGCAAAAAAAAAATATATATTAACGGCTGAAATGTTTTAACAGTTTAAATTATGGTCAATGGGCATGGCTCGATCTCCTAATCAGGAGATATCCCGATTAGGAGCTGAACTGGACTGTTTATTTTTTCATATGTTAAAGGAGCACTCGGTCAAAATGGAGTTTCTAAAATATACGTAAACACTTTCCATGCGCGTGATGGTACAGTATACGAATCTTCAAAAAACTAATTTTTTTAGTGCCTACATAAGTAATTGTTCAATTACACAAGTTTGAAAAACTAAACCTGTATTGCAAAAAAAAAATGCCACGAACAAATTTGATACTTTAAATTTTCTACCAAACAGCTCCTTTAATTTGAAAACATGAAGAACTGTATTGCGTTGAAAAACTCCATCAATTTAAAGCTAACTGAACTTGGCAATTTACGATGAAAATGATATACTTCATGAAGTACATGTAAAAAAAAAAAAATGTAAAGCTAATGATTTAATCGATCAACGATTATACCTGGTAATTAAATGAATGCAACAGAAAAAAAAGTGGCTAGCTTATGGAGATAAGATAACGAAATACTGATCAATCCTTATGATTTTTTGATGTTGAAAAATTGAATTCTTTATACCTTGGAACAAATTTAGTCTATGCTATTTTGGAATCATACAACTTTTGATATATACCAGAAATGGGCGCTTCTATATTTACCAGAAAAGGACAGTAAAGTTTTGCCGAAAAGTAAGTAACATAAGCAGATAAGGAATTTTGTCACGTCATTCAAATTTAGTTCCAATTGCAAAAGTAACGAGGTGAACTAGGTGGGAATAGTTTTTGTAATTATTATTATTTTTTAATGAGATGTTTTAGATTATTTACAGCATTCACGGGGCTACTTAAAACTTTTTTTGCAATAAGTTAATTCTTTAACTGAAATGTTTATACATGGTGATGTCACTTATAGCCGAATGGAATTATCGGTGTGATTATATCAAAGCACAAACGTGTTCATCCGGAACACTTCATGCTTATTTCGGAGGAGCATTGTGTTTAAACTTTGTTTGCTCGTGGTTATTTCAGAGAACCGTCGTTCTGTTTCGGATCCTAATCATGTCATTTGAATAGTATCAAACTGAGCATGTTCAGACATAATAAAACATATTTCGATTGCTTGTTACACTCACTCAAAGATATTGTGTAAGAAGGTTCAGTAGCTAATAACTTCGGCAAAGCATCGGCTGAAATTGTTTTTATTTCTTTGCAAATAACGCCATCTATATCAACTATATAGGTAAAAACTATACTGCTCTACTTTCAAATTTACTTTCAGGAATTCTTTGTCGGACTGTAACAATGCAGGGTAGATTTTATTCTGCTTATGTGTTGCCTTGAAATGGCATCAAATTCTAAGTATATATCGATGCATATACATGCCCTGTCATTTATGCAAAAAAACAAAAACAAACAAACATATATTCCAATGCTTGATTAATGAATTAAAACAAAATAATGTAACAGTGCAATGTATGACCCATATGCGGGAAGGGGGCGGGGGAGCGTTGAGAGATATTTAACGAAAATGTACGCGAATCCACCTCTCATGTGCAAAGTTTAACCATTGCAAATGTGCCACGTGATTCCAAAATGAAAATATAGGCAAAACTTCACATTAAAAGAAATGAATATTGCTAACAATGTCATAATCCAGTTTTGTTTAAAAAAAAAAAAAAAACAGAACTGCGCTCTGATAGTGCTAACATCGTTGATAGTCTTTGGAACTCGGACATCATTAGGAGTCGAGACGATCCCTTTTACAACTTGCGTGTAATATGAAGCTGAATGAGTTTGAGCATGGATGCGTCTCTCTTACGGCGAGAGCCTCCTAAACGACATACACGATGGCTGCAAGTCCCTGTACAGATCTCTACAGTACAGGATACAAACATTGTCTCCTGTGGTCGAAACAAATTAAGAAAATCATTTAAAAATTCAGGAAATAGAGGGGAAATTCGATATGTGCTATAATGGTATGGATAGGTAGTGTTACGATGAGATCACAGCATCATTTCCCATGAACCTTCTTTATTATTATTTACGTATAAGTTTTCATGGAATTTCTGAATATATCACTTACATGGAATATAACTTTCATGGAATATCACTTTCATGGAATATCACTTTCATGGAATATCTGAATCACTTTCAATTTGCTACGGTTTGCACATTCATAAGAGGCTAGACCTTTTGCTCTATTGTCATTAATTATGTGGACCTTGGATAACGTCATCGCCTTTCCCGGTATTGTTTTTCAAAGGGCGTTTAGTCATTTTCTTGGTTGGAGATTAATTTGCAAATCATTAGTGAGATGATTTTCCATGAAGTCTTCAGGTCTTATGACGTGCTTCCTTTTGTACTGAAACTAAAAGGTTTCTTTATATTTGAATTACATAAATAAAGTAGAAATGTATTAATGATAAGAATTCAGATAGAGGTTAGAAACAGTTGCAATCGGTTAGATGGAGTCTGTCAGTTAGAGATAGCAAGAGAAAGATATAGTCGTAGTCAGAGTTGGTGTATAAACGAGTTTACAATATATTTTAGAAGCTTTATCAATACTGTGCGTTCCGTCTCTCCTTTCTGTGCCTTGCGCTACATTCTTTATGTTCTTTCATCGATAATAACACTGGACGGAACAGTAGAAACAACTAAAACAACTAGCTTGAAATCAATCAAAAATAGACGAATAAAAAGTATGTTCAAATTGCGTACAGTATTACATAACTATTGACTTTTTCATAAAGTATTCGTTTTTATCTGTAAATCTGTTTGTCCGTAGACTGTTAAAACTCTTTTTACCAATCATCGATCTGTCAATTAATTCAATTCTTTCTTTCAGTGGATTTTATTTTTAACTATATGTTTTAACATTTTATAGGAGTTTCAACATAACCAATATCTTACCAGGTGCAATACTCCATCACAGTAAGAAGCCAGTATAGAAATAAACAATACAACATATCACCAACATTATAAGGAAATTGTAGACATCAAGTTGACTAAAGACTCGATAATAGCGTTGGAAAAATAATAAGTAGAGAAAATACCATTTCTGTTATGACAAAGTAAAAATCTAAATTATGAGGAAAACATGTATTATATTTTACCATATCTTTATCACATATCAAAATAACTTTTCCTTCACCTGCTCACCATAACCACTTTATCCTTTCTCTTAATGCATATAATCTTAAGCAATTTGTACAATATAAATGCAAATATGATAGAAGGAATTATTTATTACACTCGATTTTCCCAATTGCAGAGATTGATTGATTGAACTGTTTGTCAAAATGATTGACTCTCTGGATATTTTTAAGCAATCCTCCCATCAAGTTTTATATGGGTACGTAATACAATAGCACAATAGTACGTAGTACAATATACAAAAGGGTATTCTTTCCACTATGATTCTGCATTGGTGGCCACTAGGGTCTTTGAGCTTGGTCAGCTCTTAAAATTCATTTCACATAAATTGTTTTAAGGAGTGTACAATACGTATTATGAGAATTTAGGATACGTTCCTAAAATGAATTAATAGTTCAGTAGTCTACACTCTACCCGCCGCGGGCGCTGCATAGTGTCCTTGAGCAGGACACTTTTACTCTACTTGCTTTAGTCCACTCAGCTGTAAATGAGCACCAGCACTGCTGGGGAATTAATCTGCTTTCCGTCCGGGGGAGTCATGTACTCTCATCCGATTGCGCCATTGAAACCGGGGATAAGAACCGGCTCTATGAGCCAAATGGCTCGGTGGATTTAGCTATTCAATCCCGATCGGGATATATTTCTCAACAGTATGTAATGTACATAATGCAGCTTTCCAAACATAAGTGTAAATGTTTCGAATTTGTTGTTGTTTTTTTAGAACTAAAAATATTTTCTGTAATTTTCCCATTGCAAATTCTCGCTCCCCAGGGGATTTTGAAATAATCCTATGAAAATGTATTTGATATAAAGTCTCCCTTCAGAAGATTTTCAAATCCATTATCCACAACAAGGACATAGCTTAAAAATGCAAATGTAATTTGTGTGATATGCACACAAAATCTCATTGTTTGGAGTTATAATGTATACATTCACCACTTAAAACAAAATACAAAGAAAAATATAATACGTTATTACTCAGAGCATATTTTAAACACAGGTTAAATTTCATTCGCTACGCATGCTTTGATCTCCTAATTGGAAAATCTCCTGATGAGGAGCGTGGACTGGATTGATTAGGGGAATTGTTATTTTGTTTCTTAACATTTTAATTTGTCAGTCCCGTTTTTCCTTAGCGGTTTTAAGGGGTCACCCCTGGATCTATTCCTGGGAAAAGATAGGTACTTACAGATGACGCCATTTCCTCAGTAACCTCAAATCTTACGCGTTCCACTCTCATGTCCTCCTTTGGGTACAGGTGGTCATTAAATGGATCCACAACGCATCTAAGACAAAGGATGAAACAGAATTGGTGGACAACACCGAAATTCATATTTCCCTGAACGACTGTAAGCTTTATTTTACCTGTCTCCTAATGTTTAATTATCCAATGCTGGCTAGCAACAAAATCTCATAAAATAATGAAAAAGTACTGTACATGAATATGTAAGGATATTATGTCATGCATAGTCTGCAGGGGTACCTCAGACACAAGACTGCAGGAGCACACTGCGTCGAGCCTCCGCTAGTATAAAAGGTTGCCAACGTTGGTACCATATTAGGTTGGCATACTAACATTAGATAATTGTGGTCCAACGTACTATTATCGACAATTCAATTGGCTGTACTTTGGTACAACGTTGGTCACTACATATCCCCTACAAGCTGACGAGCGCCCAACCTTACAGTAACTCTCTTCCCAGATATGGGCAATGTGACTCCAACCATTTGCCAACAATTTCCCAAAGCAATTGTGCTATTAGGGTCATGTTTTAAAGATATACGGTTAAATTCTTCTATACAAGGCACGGTCCTTCAAATATTCTTCACCAAATGTTAAAATATCAGAGTTTGCAAAATAAGAGTTTACACAATTAACTTCAATTCTCCCTAAGCTATTTTTGATATATAAGTATTAGATATTCACTTAATTAAGGGAGCACTAGACTTGGTGCTTGTTTTTGCGAATTCACAGATATATTGGCCAGAAAAGATCAATGAACTTCATGCCTCCATATAGCCCACAGGCGACGTGCGGGCAAAGGTCACTTGAATATTCATATTAACCAAAAAATTGCTATACCGTTGCGCGCTACATAAGCATTGTGCGTGTGTGTGTGTGTGTGGGGGGGGTTTCCCATAAAAGTACGCCCTCACTTTTCGGTCTAGTTCTTCTTTAAACTTTACCCGTAGGTTCATGCTATGTATGTGCCGATAAACTAGTGACGTTGGTGGCCTTTCGCTACAAGCTTTACAATACTATATGTTGTATGCGCAGTAAAAGAAATACGTATTTTTGACAGTCCGGTTCAATGTCCCAATCGAGAATCATAGTGATATTTCCCAAACGGGAAATATATGCATATTCAGTAGGAAAATTGCTACATACAACCCATCATGCATCGCTTCTCGAGAGCTGCGCCCTGTACAAAGTCAACGGAGAAAATGATTGCCGTTTCAAATAATTCCGTTTGGAGTAGATGTTTATGCAAAACATGTTCAATTTTTTTGATAAACATGTTCATACGACCTTTAGTGATCGTTCTACCAGCGCAAAACATATTTCCTTCGCTTTTCATGTCTTTCGCGGGTGTAGATTCTCAGCGGTCGTTCGCTATACAAGTATATTGTTATTTGTGTGTTTTGAAAATGCCATGGACAATTGGAAGTAAATATTTCAAGACGTAAGATATTTTTCAAACCTGAACTTTTTGATGATATGTGATCTGCATGAGTTATTCTTATTCGGGAGCTATTACGATAAAAAGTGCATGCTTTGTTGTTCCAGTGCGTGTCAGCATGTTGTTGGTACGTTTACCAGGTTTATAGAGTATTAAAGACTGACATATCAGTACAACTTTTGCCGTTCATTTCTCCTGGTCATTTCTGTCTCTTTAAGGGAAGCTCAGAAAAGCTTATGTGTGTTAGGAAGGTGTACTAGATCGACAACAGAGCTAGAACATTTTGTTTTCATTGCCATAAGGTTATAGCTAATTAAATTAAACCGACGCTATCTCTTTGAACCATGATTGTGAAAATGTTGGATTATCCAATTTAGAATATTTCTTGGAAGTTGAATGAGAATGTTATAGGGCAATTAAAAAGTAATTAGGGGAGGAAGGGGAGGGGATCGGTGACAACCCTCAAATCCGGATGATATCGTGCCTCACCTCTCAAACTCTAATTACATACCCCCCCCCCCCCACCCCTCTCAAATAGCCTAATAATTCCACTGGCACCCCACCCCAATCTCTAACCGCCCCCACATCTCATCTCCCACCTCAAAAAATGTAGTCCCAAATCTCATCATCTGCAGAATTCCATCTGCAGATGTTACACAATACATGTAAAATGATTTGAAGAAAAAAAGAATTTGAAGAAGAATTTGAAGAATTTGAAGAATTTGAAGAAGAATTTGAAAAAGAATTTGAAGAAGAAGAATTTGAAAAGAATTTGAAGAAGAATTTGAAGAAGAAGAAGAATTTGAAGAAGAATTTGAAGAAGAATTTGAAGAAGAATTTGAAGAAGAAGAAGAATTCAAAGAAGAATTTAATGAAGAAGAAGAAGAATTTGAAGACGTAGAAGAAGAAGAATTTGAAGCATTTGAAGAATTTGAAGAAGCAGAAGAAGAATTTGAAGAAGAAATTGATGAACAAAAATTTGAAGAAGAAGAATTTAAAGAAGAATTTGAAGAATAATTTGAAGAATTTGAAGAATTTGAAGAAGAATTTGAAAAAGAATTCGAAGAAGAAGAATTTGAAGAAGAAGAAGAATTTGAAGAAGAATTTGAAGAAGAAGAAGAATTCAAAGAAGAATTTAATGAAGAAGAAGAAGAATTTGAAGACGTAGAAGAAGAAGAATTTGAAGCATTTGAAGAATTTGAAGAAGCAGAAGAAGAATTTGAAGAAGAAATTGATGAACAAAAATTTGAAGAAGAAGAATTTAAAGAAGAATTTGAAGAAGAATTTGAAGAAGAATTGAAGAACAATTTATTTGAAAAAGAATTCAAAGAAGAATTTGAAGAAAAAGAGTTTGAAGAAGAAGAAGAATTTGAAGAACAATTTAAAGAAGAATTTAAAGAAGAAGAATTTGAAGAAGAACAAGAAGAACAAGAATTTGAAGAAGATTTTGAAGAAGAATTTGAAGAATAAGAATTTGAAGAAGAATTTAAATAAGAATTTGAAGAAGAAGAATTTGAAGAAGAACAAGAAGAACAAGAATTTGAAGAAGATTTTGAAGAAGAATTTGAAGAATAAGAATTTGAAGAAGAAGAATTTGAAGTATTTGAAAAAGATTTTGAAGAAGAATTTGAATGAGAAGAAGAAGGAGAAGAATTTCAAGAAGAGGAACAAAAAGAAGAAGAAGAAGAAGAAGAATTTCAAGAAGAAGAGAATTTCAAGAAGAAGAATTTGAAGAAAAACAAGAACAAGAACAAGAAAAAGAAAAAGAAGAAAAATGATAAGAAGAAGAATTTACAGAAAAAGAGGATTTGGAGAAGAAGAATTTGCAGAAGAAGAAGAATTTTCAGAAGAAAAATTTGAAGAAGAAGAAGAAGAAGAAGAAGAAGATGGATTTGAAGATGAAGAATTTGAAGAAGAAGATTTGAATTTTAAAAAGTATTTGAAGATTTTGAAGAAGAATTTGAAGAAGAAGTATTTGAAGAATTTGGAGAAGAATTTGAAGAGGAAGAATTTAAAGAAGAATTTGAAGAAGAATTTAAAGAGGAAGAATTTGAAGAAGAGTTTGAAGAAGAATTTGATTTTGAAGAAGAATTTGAATTTGAAGAAGAATTTGAAGCAGAATTTGAAGAAGAATTTGAAGAAGAATTTGAAGAAGAAGAAGAAGAAGAAGAAGAAGAAGAAGAAGAAGAAGAAGAAGAAGAAGAAGAAGAAGAAGAAGAAGAAGAAGAAGAAGAAGAAGAAGAAGAAGAAGAAGAAGAAGATGGAGAAGAAGAAGGAGATTTTGCAATATTGATATAACGAGAGATTTTGCTTTAAATACTACAATATCTTTGATTAAAATACACAAATACTTGTGTGAGGAATATGATGGCATGGTGTAGCGCCAAACTTAGTCTGTTGCTTGTCGTTTTTATATAAATCCGTTTGCGTGTTTAAAAGACAGTTCTCGTGTTAATGCGGAGAAAAATATGCAACACATTTAAAATTGATAATTGGCAGATTATTATACCTTTGAAAACTTAATCAAAAACTGTAGCGGAAGTGACGTCGCTGGCATGTAGCAAATCTACTACTGCCTTATGACGTAATTTCCTTGTGACGAGATTCCCTCTTTGACTGGAATAACTTATCTTAGTTAAATTATATAATTTTGCTTTAAACTATTTATTTGGACTGCCCTAGATCACGTGGAATTGAAATACCCATACGGGAATAATAGCCATAGTCCTGTGGGAATAATACCCAATCGGGACTAATACCCTAACGGGACTAAAACCCATACGGGAATAATAACCATAGGGGAATGATACAATACGGAAATAATACTGATACAGTAATAATATCCATAGGGGAATGATACCCATGCGTGAACAATACCCATACGGGACTAATACCCATACGGAAGTAAAGCATATACGGGAATAATTTCCATATGAAAATAATACTCATACGGGAATATTACCCATAGGGGAATATTACCCATACGGTAATAACTGGGTAATAAGTTAGTTTCACATACCCATTTTCAATAATGACTTTGTCGTTCAAACCAATACTACTTGAAGGAGAATTCTCGTTTCCTACCCAGCATGTTTCTGGAACGATACCAAACGAACTGCTATCAGTCTCTAGCGTCAGCTCAAAGAATACACTCTCACCAAATTCCAACAATGCTGGAAATTCGTCTGAAGTGTACGGGGAGGTAAAGTCACTGTCTCGGTATAGAGTAGAGATAATGCTTCCCGTCGGTCCTGCCAAATACGAATAATAAAAGAACAATAATGGTAGTGTATAACTAGCTATTAGTCATATCCCACAATACACTCTTTGACATACTGGTGGCGTGTACAGTGGGTTATTACACTTTCCACACAAAAAGGTGAAGGTGTGTTTAACGTTAGGCTACCAACCTTAGGCCCATGGGGCGAAATTCGCTCCAAGCTTGCTATCTTACCATATAATGTACCTTTCTTGCTTTAAATCTGATACGTATTTCTTTGAAGTTGTTTTAGTGCTCAAAAAGACAAAATTAGAAGATCCTTTATTTTTGTTTTGGCGAAAAAGTTTTTCCCAATCAGACCTTCGAAGTTTCTGTCACTTGTAATTGTTTATGTTCGACGTCATATTACATCTATATTGTCGCACAGCTGATTGGCTAACAACTCATACACATCTAAATAGATGCAACTTACAAGTAAACATTTTTATCGAAGTTTGACCTCATGAATAATCAACCAAATTTAGTTCTGCTCTTAAAGTAACAGCTGAATAGTTGTTTGCATCGCGAACAAAATACTCACAGAAAATAGATAAATTATACCATTTCCAAGTAAGTTTTGAACGGCAGGATTTTGTGGATAAACGATAAATCTGTTGTGAACCTAATGATAACAGATTTGTAATATTCTAGTGAAGAATATTCTCAGGGAAGTTGTATAAAGTTGAAATTGTTTTTTTAAACTCCAATGGCGTGCATAGGAAAAAAATATAACCTTCGTGAGGTTTACTGGCCGCAGACCAGTAAACAACAGCAATCACGCAATGTTAGCATACAGAAACGGGGCAATCGACAGAATCTTCAACCGGGTGTCTTTTTATGACGTCATAGCAGAGTAGACGCTTTTAGAACAATGACGTAATTTGTGTTATTATTCTCGTAATATTGAACAATGACAGAATGAACACTCGCGCGGCTTGTAAACACACGTGGGTCCGTGGTCAATTGCGAGACGACTACGGGAGGTGTAGGCTGAACTTAGTGAATTAGTGTAAAACGGAACTAATTATTCTCAATATTGAAAGCAATGATGAAAGAGTCAAGTTCGGGGTCCTTTTTGTACCAGAATGTTATAGATTTGGGATATTTTGTGATGTTTTAAAAAAAGTACCATCTAATATCTGTCGGATGATGGTACTTTAGATAGCGGGTCACCAGCGGTTTTGGTCTTCTTTTTTTTTAGGCCGATGTGAAGAGGTGTTGTACATAAGGACATTTTAATAATTTCATTGACGCCGTCAGTGTCCCCTCCCCTAACTCACTATAATAATTGTCCTCCCCCCTTCCCATTCAATATTGGCTATTGTTACTGTTTTTCCTGGAAATTTACGTTAAGAAAGGAATACATTTAACATTGAAAGGGGGGTTACAATTCTCGGAAAAATATTAAAGAAACATGGCACTATAACATATGAAGTTCTCAAAAAGCTGAAGTGTTCCAGCCGTTTAGTCCAAAATTGTAGGCCTAGGCCTACTCCCAATAAAAAATATATCCTATAATATTTCCTTCAACTTATGATGATCTGCAAGAATTTAAACTGCAGTCATAAATGCTAAATTAACCCTGTCAACGGTAGGTAAGAAAGTTTTGGCATTATACGGAACCCCCCACCCAAATCCTATCACGCACCCGCTTCTCTAAATCCCAAATCCTATCAGCCCCCAGCCCCCTCACCCAAATCACGAACCCCAAATCACGAAGTACCCTTAATACCCAAACCTTATGTCACTGACCCCCATTCACCGCCACCCCGTGGGGTGGGGACTAATTATTAAGTATAGGGGCTAACAGTATAGCCTAATCTTAAACCCCACATAGTCTGGGCCATTCTACTTCCATTCAAGAACTTGGAAGTTCCAAGCACTTGTATGACACCTGATGAAATCACTCCACCTATTCAGGGCTGTCATGCAAAATTAATGACACACTATCCATTTAATAGTACCTCAGACCCCATAACAAACGCTAATTAGAATTAGCTATCAGTCATAGTTGTATAGTAAGCTTGCTGCCTATGGATACAACTAACTGGCCAACGCTAGTGTTACTGCTGTTAACGTGCGTGGGACCCGGGAAACACACATTTAGATATTAACAAAATAAAAACTTTTAGGATATCCCGCGGGAAATTTACAATAACTTTAATCAGGTGATGTATCACATGACGGTGTGCGCAGAATCATAGTGGCGTTTGCGTTTTAATTTGCGACTTCAGTATGACATCACTCTGTGTAAGCTGCCGTAACAAGAAATGACGTCAAAAAGCCATAAGGAGAAATGACGTCAAGATGATGTCATAAAAAGACGCCCGGTTGAAGATTCTGTCGATTGCAGAAACGGGTTAGGGTGAAAGAATTTACGGCCAAACGATGATAAATGATACCATACCTAGTGTATAACTATGAAGAAAGCGGTGGGGCAATTTTCGCCTGGACGGGCATACCACAAAGAAGGTGTAATACAATCGGTACTGGTTTATTATCAATTAAATGTTATGGACGTTTTAACATAAACGTAGGGGGAAATGTTGCTTGGAAAATAATAATGTAATGCAAAATTTACAATGATAACAATCTACACTATTAGAAAAAAGGTTCTTCAAGGTTCTCCGTGGATCCCTATGGGTCTTTACAGAACCTTGAGGCTCTTTGATTGGTAGAGATAGCTGTTTCTGGTTGGGCAGGGTTTATTGTGGAACCTGGGTTCCTTCGGTTTGTAAAGGGTTCTTTGCACTTTTCTATAATTTTCAGAAAAGCAGCAGACGTAATTGACAAATTATTTCTTGAATGTTTAGACCTTAAGAGCAAAGAAATCAGTTGAAATATTATTTTAAGTATACACTTGTTTCGATAAATAATTAGTACTTTTCACATAATGCCACGTACATTGAACAATGTTTCGATGATTATGATATCAGCCAAACAATGAACGTTAAATGCCTATTGCTACTAACGTCCGCAAAATAAATATAAACCTAATACATCAATGGCAAAATGACGACATCCGGCGGCAGTTTTGTAAACAAACCAAATTTTGGTAGGCAAAGAGCAGCGCAAACAAGCAAATCGTAAAACGCAGCACGTCAGCAGAAAAAGTAAACAAATAAACTAACGCTAGATTCTCGGTGATTGCTCAAAATTTTGTCTCGTCAAAACCACAATTTTTAAATCAATTCTTACTGGATAATGATTAATAGGCCTAACCTAAAAATGTTAGCCAGCTTTTGCCTAGGGGCTAACGTTAGAGCCGATTTTCGACAACGCCGAAGTTCTTAGCTTTATCTCACAAGTTACATGTCTTTATTAGGCTTACTGTAACGTTAGTGTACTTCATTTTTGCTAAAAAGAAGAAATTAAAACAATTAAAAGAAGAACAAGTTCATAGATTTCGACTAAATTAAGGCCTAACCTAATAACAGGCATAGGCCTACACAGTAGGCCTACACAGTAGGCCTACATAGTTTTCAATTTGTGCATGACGTAAGATTCAGCACAAACGTAATACTATATACTAACAAATACTAGGCAAGAAATTAGAATAGAAGATCGATAGGGCAGAGGTATTTAGTCCTCGGAGTGAAAAATATATATGCCTTAATAGTAACACGTTAAAAGGTTTTGGTCACTGCGTGATTTGGGTATGAACTTTCGTGCTACAAATTACAATTCAATTCAAACTAACATTCGGCCCAGTGAATAAATTAAACAACACAATGCAAATATACTACTGCATTATTGGCCCTTCAGTTATAAAACTTTGTTTAAAAAAATTGTTTTTTTGCATGGTATCCACTCATTTGTTAGAATACATTTAGGCCTATGTCATTAACATGTTTATGTAATAAATAATAATACAGTGGGCTAGGTAGCCCACTGTATTATTTTCTAACTCTTAAAATTAGGACTGCCTACTAACCTTTGTAAGTTGTAACACTACATGCAGCCTTTCATCTGCCAAGCAGTACTGAAATGCTCATATTTAAATATTTATTGACCGACCACATTTGGGATGCAATTAAATTATGTTTGAACTGAGCTTGATGATCCTTTCATATATAAGATCATTGGTAATTATCATTCTGTTTAAGTCAAGTTTAGGCAAAGTTAGTCAAAACTGGCTCATGATAAACAAACATTGGCAATGGGTGTGGAAAAGGTGTCTTGTTAGGAATAAGACTAGTAGTTTGCCTGCTACATTGAAAACAACGTTACAATTTTCTGCCACGATTAAAAATTATGGGCACATTTTATTCCTAAAAACTAAAAACAAAATAGTGATTGCGTAAGTTATATATCATATGTGATGTAAATTCTTTCTAGTATTTCTTTGAGTGAATATGAAGAGGGATGGCAGACCTGTGAAAGTCTTAAATCTGCCACGGAAATTGTATATAGGCCTACATTCATTTTACTTTATTAGAAAAAGTGTTTGCACGACTCTTTGTAAAAGTTATTCAAGAAAAATTTGATTTTCTCATTTGATAATATTCAATATTCCATGAATATAATATTCATTATATGAAGTTAGAGCTTTGCATGCATGCAGGTACATCATAAGCATATAAATATATCAATATTTGGCTTCTTACATGTACATAGATAATAGTTTTCCTGAAAGTGTTTGACATTTTTGATGAAAATTTGGTCTTCAAGCATGCACAAAGTTCACCTATTAAGTGAATTACTAGTGTAGGCAAAAAAAAAGTATACATAGATGCAATGTTTATATGTATTACCACACATTTCATACACTCTAATTCAACACACAAAAGTGTATGTACACACCTGCACTATTATGTTGAATAACAGGTAGGCCTAATTCAAGCATTAAGAAAAATCACATTTGGATGATCATGCATATAGTCTGAGAATATGATCTTAGGATGTGATAAATAGACCATGTCTGTTTTTTCATATTCATACCACACATCATTCAACTGAAAGCTGGTTAAGGTGTCAGTCAGATAAGATCTGACTGTAGTATATGCTGTAGCCACTACATGGCTGCTATACACAATAATATGCAAGTTTTGCCTTGCAAGTAGTGCAAGTGTTTATTTCACTAGTTAAGGTGAGGCCTTGTAAAAATATATAATAGCAAATATAAAATCAAACACCAGTAGAAAATTGGCAAAAAGACAAATACAGCAAAAGCAACAAACCATACATTAAAATATATGATACATTCTGAGACATCTAAAGAAGATGTCCATTTTCCAAGTTTTAATGATAGTACTGTGTGAGTATAATATGAACGTACAATACTTCATTTCAATCTTATCTCCTCATGAAGCTTGATGTTTAATGTACTTTTTATGGTGATATGGAATAAAACGAATATATGAACTTGGTAAATACATCAGCAGGTATTTACAGTCATTCAAATGATCAATTTTTCATTGTGTGAGTTCTAGTGTCTTCAAGACCATTCCCTTCATATAGCCTAGCATGAATATTAAACGTTTTTAAAGGTACAACAATTCCTGGTATTTATATCTACCGTCCATAGCCATCCTATATAGGTAATCTTTCATCGTTTAAAATAGTGTAGAAAGAAGCTTAATTCAGTGGCCCCTGCGTAGTTGATAAAACACCCACAAGGTCCATTCTAAACCGAAAAGTATATATAAATTCCAGAGATGAATTCTATATCAAATCCTTATCTAGATTTGGAGTAAATGACATGCATAATCAGATGAAGACATGCAATTTATTTGTATATAAAATTAACATTCAATCAATTTGATATCTACCTTGATGTGGTCATATGTAAGTAACTATTACTCAGCTCAGTGATGCTTTCTTAATTTTGGGATGGGCCTAACTTCATTGGGTGTATGGCTCAAATTAGAAGGTAGGCCTACTGGCTGAAAACATAAATCATATCTGCAGTTTTGTTTTTACTGATTCTGGTTCTGGTCGGATTTACGGCTTATATCATTTGAAGTTTGACAAACTTTGATTAAAGTGTTGATTTAGGCCTAGGCCTAATGCTTAGATTACAATCGCCGAAAGAGTTTTTCAGCGATTGATAACTGATTATTCGAATCCGTATTTTCATGCGTGAACGCTATTACTGTGCTTGGTTAAAAAAAAAAAATCGTGCAAAGTTCGTTTTGTTTACTTGCGAAACAACAACATTTTCAGTTTAATCCACACAGTTGGTTGTAATTTTAACTGAAAAATTTGTTGGTTCGCAAGTAAACAAAATTTGAACTTTGCACGAGTATTTAACCAAGGCCAGTATTAGCTTTCACGCATAAAAGTACACATCCGATTAATCAGTCATTATTCGCTGTGAAAACTCTTTCGGCGATTGTGATATAAGTATTAGGTCTAAATCAAAACTTTAATATTTTGTTGTATCAAACTTAAAAGATATAAGCCGTAAATCCAAGCAGAACCAGAATCAGTAAAAAACCTTCAGATATGGCCTACGGTATGTTTTCAGCCAGTAGTCGTAGCCCACCCCCTCCCTTTTCCCCCACCTACTAATTTGAACCATAAACCCACTAAAGCTAGGCCATCTAAAATTAAAGAAAGCATCACCGAGTCATAGTTAATTACATATGACCACATCAAGGTAGATATCAACTTGATTGAATGTTTATTTCATCATATACAAACTAAATTTCATGTCTTTATATGGTTATGTATGTGATTTATATTAAATCTAGATGTGAATTTGATCTATAATTTTTCTCTAGAATTTATGTGACTTTTTGGTAGGGTGGACTTTGTGGGTGTTTTCTCAACTAATCAAGAGCCACTAAATTAAGGTTCTTTTTGCACTATTTTGAATAATATAAGATCGCACCTGTATAGGATGACTATAAATTGTAGATATCAATGCCAAGAATTGTTGTACTTTTTACGAATTTTGATGGTTGGCTACATAAAGGGAATAGTTTTGAAGGCACTATAAAAAATCACACAATGCCAAATTGATCATTTGAATGACTGCAAATACTACCTGCTGATGTATTTACCATACTTTTTTTACATTCTATTTCAAGCTATAGGCCTATTTGTCAGTACCTTACCTCCGAAAGTACATTAAACATCAACTTCATGAGGAGATCAAGATTGAAAAGATGTACTATACTCACATTGTACTATCATACAAACTTGGAAAGTGGACATCTTCTTTAAATGCCTCATATTTTATCATACATTTTAATGTATGGTTTGTTACTTTTGCTGTATTTGTCATTTTGCCAATATTTTCCCGATGTTTGATTTTAAATTTACTATTATATATTATATTTTAACAAACCTCACTTACCTTAACCATGCAGCTTTCAGCTGAATGAGCTATCCTATATAAAGATGAGTGATATCAACTTAAAAAAAAAAAAACCGTGGTCTATTCATCACATCATATGATCATATTCTCAGACTATATGCATGATCATCCCAATGTGATTTTTCTTACTGCTTAAATTACCTGTTATGCAACTTGATAGTGTAGATGTGTACATACAGTTTTGTGTGTTAAATTACAGTGTATGAAATGTGTAATGCATATTAACATATATAAGCAGTGCATCTATGCATACTCTTCTTTTGCCTGCACTAGTAATTCACTTAATAGGTGCACTTTGTGCATGCTTGGATATCATTATCTATGCAAGAAGCCAAATATTGATATATTGATATGCTTATTTGTGCCAGTAAATAACAACACAATCCAAATATGGTTACTGCATTATTGGCCCTTCAGTTAACTTATAAAAGCTTAATTTAACTCAAGCATTGTTTTTTTTGCATGGTACCCACTCATTTTTTGACTACATCTAGGCCTATCTCATTAACATATATTTATGTACCTATTACTGTATTAGGCTTATTAGCCCACTGTATTATTTTTATTGTCTACTGACTTTTGTAAGTTGTGACAGTACATGCAGTTCATGTAGTTAAAGCATTTTATATCTGACAAGCAGTACTGAAATACTCAGATAACTTTATATGGACCGACCGACCACATTTGAGGAACAATAAAATGTAATTAATGTTCTGTTTAGGTCAAGTTAAGGCCAAGTCAGTCAAAATATTCCTATGATATACAAATATTGGCAATGGTGTGGCAATGCAAATGACTTTTTTATTATGAATAATAAGACCAGTAATTTTGCCAACTACATTGGAAACAACTTTGTCAATTTCCTGCCAGGATTGAGAATTGTGATCACATTTTGTTCATAAAAACCAAAGCCAAAATAGTGATTGCTTATATATCATGTGATGAAAACACTTTTTAGTATTATCTTGAGTGAACATAAAAGAGGGATGGCAGACCTGTGAAAGTCGTGCGCCAGTGCACCACAACTGGTTATCAAAGGCCGTGGACATTGACTTGGTTGTCGATGTTATGTCTGTCCGTACGTCGTACCTGTGTTCTCGTCCGGGTCGTATTAAGCGTTTCGTGATAGCATTTGTACTATCATAACCGAATACGCAGGCGACGACCCCGTCATTGTAATTGTGTGTTCAACTCTCTCTCTCTGTGAAAGTCTCAAATTTGCCATGGAAATTTTGCCGACATCCATTTTCCTTATTAGAAAAAATGTTTGGGGCACCCAACACTCATTGTAAAAGTTAATTCAAGAAAATTTGGTTTTCTCATTTGATAATAGTGATGTCACGACATGGCTCTTTTACGTGTCGGTTATCGCGGAGAAAATTATCGCTATATTTTGGTATATCGCGCTACTTTCCAAGGAAACTGTCTCACGATACAAAATGTTAATATTATCACTAACGTTACTTCTTTTATAACTGTATGATGAATGCAAGAAAACTTATTTGTAGATCTAGCAGACGACATGATCGTGTGACTATCTATTACGTTCATCACGCATCATACACATGTTAATTGGTAATTCAGCTAATGTAACCATGAATCATCTAAGTGAAATGCATGTTCTGGACCAATTTTTTGTTCTTTTTGCCTACTTACACCGGAGCGCGCCAGTGTGGGATAAAAGAGCACGAATTTTGATTAGTTTTTTATGTTTCACTTATGTTTCACGGTATTTTGGCACGCTTTTAATTGCTTAAACTTGACTTTTAGATTTACTACCGTAACGTTAGTACCGTAACGAACGAAGTAGCCTAGCCTAGTTGCATGAAATTTTTTATCACGCAGTGATCAAAACCTTTTAACGTATTAAGGCATATATTTTTTTTTAACTTTGAGGTCTAATACCTCTATCCTATCTATATTTTATTCTAATTTCTTGCCTAGTATTTGCTAGTATTAGTATTGTTGGGCATTGAATCTTATGGCATGCACAAATTGAATGCTGTGTAGGTCTAGGCCTCTTAATGTTGAAGAGGAATTCAGTCGAAATCTAAGAACGAAATCATGCTTGTAGTTCTTTAAATTCGAAACCGGTTCTTGTCTCTTTTTTAGCAAAAATGAAGTACGCTAACGTTACTTTAAGACTACGGTAAGCCTATTTAGCTATTTAAGACATGTAACTTGTAAGATAAGAAGAATTTCGGCGTTATAGAATATCTAACGTCAGGCCTAGGCTAAAGTTCGCAGACTTTTTAAGTCAGGCCTAACAACATAATCTGTTCATATATCTCGTAAGAATTGATTTAAAAATTGAGGTTTTGACGCCAAATTAGGCTTCCAGAATAAAATAAGTTCTTTTTTAGTGAAATATGTACGGTTTTCGATAAGTCAAAATAGCATTTTAGAGGCAAAAGTTGCCTTGGATCAATCACCAAAAATCTCATTTATTTGTTTACGTTTTCTACTAACGTTCTGCGTTGTAAATGTACGATTTGGTTGTTTGTATTTGCGCTGGTGCGTCGCTTTGCCTACAAAAATTTGGTTTATTTACAAAATTGCCGCCGATTTTCGTCATTTTGCGTTTTGTGGATTAGGTCTATACTGTACAACACATACACTAACAGTGACACTGTGTAACAGCAACTAACGTTTGGGCCTAGCGTAAAGTGTCTGTATTTCTAAAGTCTGAAGATAAACACTGCTGTACCAGTGTCAATAAGCGAGAAGGTTTTTACCTAGGTTTTTATTCTGACTACAAACCTCTTTTTATCTGCAACTGCTATAACTTACGGTATTTCGTTGAGTATACAGGTATATCGGGTTAAATAAAATGGATCCTGAAACAGCCACAAAGTTCGCAGCTAAGCTCTTCAGTAGTACATTGCGTTACTGACTTACAATAACTTTAGGCCCTCAGTTCTGTTTCAAGAACTGTAAAAAAAGTTAGCGCTATTCTTGTATTTCTCAGATATACTATCAGTATTGTCATCTAAAGCGTAGCCCTGGAATTTGTAAGTCCAAATGTTATTGTAAATTATCTCAAATATATTGTTAAGTGAGTGAATAAACGCTAACAAAAGCAAGCTGATATCTTTCTTTCTTAGAAAAAGATTTGTCATTCTTGGTCGTCGGTCAGAAACATCATCATGCATGGGCGCGCAGACAGAAACCACAGGTTATTTGTGATTGGTTGATCCGATTGCTTACGAATAAACAAATTAGATAGTTTACCCATATGCTGAATGTGAATGTCTCATTTTATCAAAAATAATATTTCACTTTTGTAATTTTTTGCACAATAATTGCAAAAAAAATCATTTCATGGTGATAGAATAGAAATAAACTTCTCTTGCTTGCTCATTGTTGGTAATAACCGACTCGCCCAAATATTTTGAAAAATATTGGGCTCGGCTTCGCAAATGCAATTTATTTCTTAAGTTGAGGCCGTGCGCGTTCTGCATTTTGCAAGAGATATCAGTCAAAATTAGTCGATTAGAACGTCTCGAAAGATGTCGTCACATTGAAAGAGCCTGGTTGTGAGTATTGGTTTAAATTTGAAGGAGAACTCCCGTGAAATTTTAATTTGTGTGATAAAGGACTATAATTTAAAAAACACGCACTGGGGAAAAGCAATGTTGATATCATATTCTGCTGAGGAGTCAGCCAGTGTTTTGGGGTTTTCAGCAATTTGTTTCTTCACTTAATCTCTGTCATATATATCAAAATTTACCGGAATATACCTTTAATATGGTAAAATAAAATGTACCTCGCCTTAACACATGATGGATGAAAAATGCTACAGTCCCATAATTTCAAAATAAAACACATATGCAAAATATAAACATATATAAAGAACCCCCAAAGGTTCCACGGCGAACCATATTTCCTGTGGTTTTGAGGTTCCATCAGTCCGGGAGCATGCCTACTAATAGGAACATTTATAACACAAGAGAATATTGAAGTCATGCAGCCATATTGTTCAGATGTTGCGATAGAATGTCATAGTTTCTAATTCATATACTTGAACAGTTGAAATACCAAAAATCATTAGTTGAAAAATATTTGAATGTTTAAAATGGCAATTTCCCGCCTAAAAGCTAGCTCTATTGTCTATTATTTATAATATTTCGAAAACGGCTTGGTGAACATATCAAACGGGAGTGGAAAAGTTTTAGCCATGACAGTAATGAACTAGGCATTTTCATGAGTTTTAAGTTTCCTCTAGCAAAGATATCTTTCCCAGAGCTATTTCACATTTGAAATATGTAACATTGCATCAGGCTTCAACGCAAGGATAGCAAAGGATCATTGGAAATATCATAAAATGGCCGTTTCCATGTAGCAAAATGTTGCCATTTTTAGGAACATTTATGTCTACATTAATAGGCATGCCGCCGGACTGTCCACGGGGAACCTATATAGACGGTTGTTTAAAGGTTCCACAGAGAACCTTGGATTCGGGGAGTTTTAGGTTCCATGGGGAACCCATATTTACGGTTCCTTGAAGAAGCATATTGGGTTCCAAATACGTGACAAGCTATAGAACGTAAAAGGTTCCAAGTAGAACCCTTTCATCTAAGAGTGTAAACTCTTTTGACCAAATAAAACCATGCTCAATTTTAAAATAGAAAATGTGGGATAACTATGAAATTGATCACATTGGAAAACCGTGTAACCTTTCCAATTTCCTGGGTTTTCACTTGTGATAAGTTGTTGTACTTTTTGTTTACCTTCATCGTTTATGTACGATTGTAAATACAATCGACTGCTTCTTAGCTCAAGTGGTAGACCACCCGTTTTCCAGTCGGGATCGAATCCCGGCCGAGTAAAACCATAGACTTTTCTAAACGGGACCTGCTTCCTCCTTGCCAGGCTAATAATACTGCAGCCTTTGCGCCGTACATTGTGGCAGCATGCTACAGTTTTTAGCTATTTTTGCTTGTAAAGCGCTTTGGAATATACATGTATAAAGGTCGGTATATATAATCTTTGTATTATTTCATTCTTTTTACAGTACTTTTGTAATCAGAGTGTATTGAAGATTGCATACCGCAGACAGGGCAGCATTCGCCCTCCGGAACCACATAGTCGTCACATTGAGGCCTTGCACAATCCTGTACGTAACACTCTTTTTGTCCAGATTCACAATAACAATGATTACATGGTTCGGGGTTCCAGCTGTCACCGTCCGAGTACCCGTCACAATTATCTGGTGGTAGAGTCGTCGGTGGTGAAGGAGGTGTTGTTGTTGGTTCATCTGATTGTCATAGATATTTGAAAGAGAAATGAAAATGATTAAAATGAACATTATGCAGTAACAGTGATGTATATAAGGAGGATATAAGGTGATCAACACTTTCTAGATGTAGACGCCTGGTAAACACACATTTTATGCAGATAATCTCCCATTGTTGCTAAGAAATCACACCTCTGCTGGAGTCGTTCATATGTCGACTGCATTAAGAGCGTCTTAAGTAACCACTTTGGAATTGGCCTTGCAACAAAATTATAAGCAACTTTTAGGAGTTCTAGGAGAATGTGAAAAGTGATCAACTAATATTGCTTTATTAACGACAGGAATGACATGCTTCTTGCACGGTTGACCACAATGGGTGCCAGCCATTTAACATTGGTCTTCCTATTCCCATTCTTTGAGTGAAGGAAGTTCTGGTGCTAAGAGAAGAACTTGACCTCAACAATTACCAACTTCATATGCAGTTCTCCTGATGTGCTGATTAAGAGCTGCTTTGATTGCAGGGAGAAGTCCCATACAACTGTCCTTCTCTGTGAAAAGCTGAAAGCGCGCTTTATCGTCACTTTTTGATTGACTTGTTACGTTGCATAACAACGTAACAAAGTGTTATAGAAGAACCAAATGGTGTTGTTGTTGGTGGTGTTGTTGTCGGTGGTGATGTTGTTGTCGGTGGTGGTGGTGTTGTTGTCGGTAATGGTGGTGTTGTGTTTGATCTTGTACATAACAAAAATACAGTACGGACAGGATTAGCGAAGTAAACAAACACTTTTTTACAACTTTTTAAAATCAATTTTGCACGACTGGATTTCTATAAAGTCACATTTGTCATGTGTGGAACTATCCATGATTACTGGAAGGATTGATAAATGAAGGGCACACACAAACAAATGAAGTAAAGTGTTACAAACACCACATTATGGACAACATTGTCCGTCCGTATGAATAAGATTATTACACGGCAAGAACATTAGTTATAAACATGCTACAAGGCAGGACTATGTACTTCGCTCTCGGAAGAACAAAAGGTACACAAATCCGGACTTCATTCGTCACCCTCGTAAATCGTTTTGACGATCACAATCATTATGTTGTATTGCTGGTGATGTTGTCGGTAGGAAGGCGTTAATATCGGTAATGGTGTTGTTGTGGGTGGTGTTGTGGGTGGTGGTGGTGTTGTGGATGGTGGTGTTGTTGTTGTATGAGTGGTGGTGTTGTGGATGGTGGTGGTGTTGTGGATGGTGATGGTGTTGTGGATGGTGGTGGTGTTGCGGATGGTGGTGGTGTTGTGGATGGTGGTGGTGTTGTTGTCCGTGGTGTTGTGGATGGTGTTGGTGCTGTTGTATGAGTGGTGGTGTGGTTTTTGTCGATTGTTTTGTTGTCGGTGGTGATGTTGTTTTTGTTGGTGCTGGTATTGTTGTCAGTGGGTGGTGGTGTTGTTGCTTGATCTTGTACATAACAAAAATATTTGAATTTTCAAAATGACAATTTCCCACCTAAAAGCCTATCTTTATTGTCTATTATTTCTAATATTTCGATAACGGCTTAGTGAACTTATCAAACGGGAATAGAAAAGTTTTAGCCATGACAGTAATGAAGGCATTTTCATGAGTTTTAAGTTTCCTCTAACAAAGATATTTTTTCCCAGAGCTATTTCAAATTTGAAAATATGTAACATTGCATCAGACGTCAACGTTAGGATAGCAAAGGATCATGGGAAATATCACAAAATGGCAGCTTCCATGTAGCAAAATGTTGCCATTTTGAGAAACATTTATGTTCTCATTAATAAGCATGCTGCCAGACTGTCTATGGGGAACCTATATAGACGTTTGTTTGAAGAACTAAAGTGGGTTCCAAATACCTGACAAGTTATGGAACCCTTAAAAGGTTCCACGAAGAACCTTGTATTCGGGGAGTTTTAGGCTCCACGGGGAACCCATATCTACGGTTCCTTGAAGAACTATATTGGGTTCCAAATACGTGACAAGCTATAGAATCGTAAAAGGTTCCAAGTAGAACCTTTTTATATACACTTTTTTGACCAAATAAAACCACGCTCAATTTTAAAATAGAAAATGTGGGATAACTATAAAAATTGACCACATTTAAAAAACAGTGTAACCTTTCCAATTTCCGGGGTTTTGACTTGTGATAAGTGGTTGCACTTTTTTTTTACCTTCATCGTTTATGTACGATTGTAAATACAATCGACTGCTTAGCTCAATTGGTGGACCACCCGTTTTCCAGTCGAGATCGAATCCCGGCCGAGTAAAACCATACACTTTTTTCAAACGGGACCTGCTGCCTTCTTGCAGTCTTGCTTGGTGCTCAGCATTTAAGGGTGGAACAGGGTAATAATTTTGCAGCCTTTGCGCCGTACATTGTGGCAGCATGCTGCAGTTTTCAGCTATTTTTGCTTGTAAAGCGCTTTGAGATATACCTGTATATAAAGGTCGGTATATATGATCTTTGTATTATTTAATTCTTTTCACAGTACTTTTGTAATCAGAGTGTATTGAACATTGCATACCGCAAACAGGGCAACATTCGCCATCCGGAACCACATAGTCGTCACATTGAGGCTCTTCACAATCCTGTACGTAACACTCTTTTTGTCCAGATTCACAATAACAATGATTACATGGTTCGGGGTTCCAGCTGTCACCGTCCGAGTACCCGTCACAATTATTCGGTGGTGGTAGACTCGTCGGTGGTGCAGGAGGTGTTGTTGTTGGTTCATCTGATTGTCATAGATATTTGAAAGAGAAATGAAAATAATTAAAATGAACATTATGCAGTAACATTGATGTATATAGGGAGGATATATAGTGATCAACACTTTTTAGATGTAGACACCTGGTAAACACACATTTTATGCAGATAATCTACCATTGTTATTAAGAAATCACACCTCTGCTGGAGTCGTTCATATGTCGACTGCATTAAGAGCGTCTTAAGTAAGCACTTTGGAATTGGCCTTGCAACAAAATTATAAGCAACTTTTAGGAGTTCTAGGAGAATGTGAAAAGTGATCAACTAATATTGCTTTATTAACGACGGAATGACATGCTTCTTGCACGGTTGACCAAAATGGGTTCCAGCCATTTAACATTGGTCTTCCTATCCCCATTCTTTGAGTGAAGGAAGTTCTGGTGCTAAGAGAAGAACTTGACCTCAACAATTCTACCAACTTCATATGCAGTTCTCCTGATGTTCTGATTAAGAGCTGCTTTGATTGCAGGGAGAAGTCCCATACAACTGTCCTTCTCTGTGAAAAGCTGAAAGCGCGCTTTATCGTCACTTTTTGATTGACTTGTTACGTTGCATAACAACGTAACAAAGTGTTCTAAAAGAACCAAATGGTGTTGTTGTCGGTGGTGTTGTTGTCGGTGGTGATGTTGTTGTCGGTGGTGGTGGTGTTGTTGTCGGTAGTGGTGGTGTTGTTGTTTGATCTTGTACATAACAAAAATACAGTACGGACAGGATTAGCGAAGTAAACAAACACTTTTTTACAACTTTTTTAAATCAATTTTGCACTACTGGATTGCTATAAAGTCACATTTGTCATGTGTGGAACTATCCATGATTACTGGAAGGATTGATAAATGAGGGGCACACACAAACAAATGAAGTAAAGTGTTACAAACACCACATTATGGACAACATTGTCCGTCCGTATGAATAAGATTATTACACGGCAAGAACATTAGTTATAAACATGCTACAAGGCAGGACTATGTACTTTTGCCCTCGGAAGAACAAAAGGTACACAAATCCGGACTTCATTCGTCACCCTCGTAAATCGTTTTGACGATCACAATCATTATGTTGTATTGCTGGTGATGTTGTCGGTGGGAAGGCGTTAATATCGGTGATGGTGTTGTTGTGGGTGGTGTTGTGGGTGGTGTTGTGGGTGGTGGTGGTGTTGTGGATGGTGGTGGTGTTGTTGTATGAGTGGTGGTGTTGTGGATGGTGGTGGTGTTGTGGATGGTGGTGGTGTTGTGGATGGTGATGGTGTTGTCGATGGTGGTGGTGTTGTGGATGGTGGTGGTGTTGCGGATGGTGGTGGTGTTGTGGATGGTGGTGGTGTTGTTGTCCGTGGTGTTGTGGATGGTGTTGGTGCTGTTGTATGAGTGGTGGTGTGGTTCTTGACGATTGTTTTGTTGTCGGTGGTGATGTTGTTTTTGTTGGTGCTGGTATTGTTGTCGGTGGGTGGTGGTGTTGTTGCTTGATCTTGTTCATAACAAAAATATTTGAATTTTCAAAATGACAATTTCCCACCTAAAAGCCTATCTTTATTGTCTATTATTTCTAATATTTCGATAACGGCTTAGTGAACATATCAAATGGGAATAGAAAAGTTTTAGCCATGGCAGTAATGAAGCCATTTTCATGAGTTTTAAGTTTCCTCTAACAAAGATATTTTTTCCCAGAGCTATTTCAAATTTAAAATATGTAACATTGCATCAGACGTCAACGTTAGGAGAGCAAAGGATCATGGCAAATATCACAAAATGGCAGCTTCCACGTAGCAAAATGTTGCCATTTTTAGGAACATTTATGTTCTCATTAATAAGCATGCTGCCAGACTGTCTATGGGGAACCTATATAGACGTTTGTTTGAAGAACTAAAGTGGGTTCCAAATACCTGACAAGTTATGGAACCCTTAAAAGGTTCCACGAAGAACCTTGTATTCGGGGAGTTTTAGGCTCCACGGGGAACCCATATCTACGGTTCCTTGAAGAACTATATTGGGTTCCAAATACGTGACAAGCTATAGAATCGTAAAAGGTTCCAAGTAGAACCTTTTTATATACACTTTTTTGACCAAATAAAACCACGCTCAATTTTAAAATAGAAAATGTGGGATAACTATAAAAATTGACCACATTTAAAAAACAGTGTAACCTTTCCAATTTCCGGGGTTTTGATTTGTGATAAGTGGTTGCACTTTCTTTTTACCTTCATCGTTTATGTACGATTGTAAATACAATCGACTGCTTAGCTCAATTGGTGGACCACCCGTTTTCCAGTCGAGATTGAATCCCGGCCGAGTAAAACCATATACTTTTTTCAAACGGGACCTGCTGCCTTCTTGCTTGGTCTGTTGGTGCTCAGCATTTCAAGGGTGGAACAGGGTAATGATATTGCAGCCTTTGCGCCGTACATTGTGGCAGCATGCTGCAGTTTTCAGCTATTTTTGCTTGTAAAGCGCTTTGAAATATACCTGTATATAAAGGTCGGTATATATAATCTTTGTATTATTTAATTCTTTTCACAGTACTTTTGTAATCAGAGTGTATTGAACATTGCATACCGCAAACAGGGCAACATTCGCCATCCGGAACCACATAGTCGTCACATTGAGGCTCTTCACAATCCTGTACGTAACACTCTTTTTGTCCAGATTCACAATAACAATGATTACATGGTTCGGGGTTCCAGCTGTCACCGTCCGAGTACCCGTCACAATTATTCGGTGGTGGTAGACTCGTCGGTGGTGCAGGAGGTGTTGTTGTTGGTTCATCTGATTGTCATAGATATTTAAAAGAGAAATGAAAATAATTAAAATGAACATTATGGAGTAACATTGATGTATATAGGGAGGATATATAGTGATCAACACTTTTTAGATGTAGACACCTGGTAAACACACATTTTATGCAGATAATCTCCCATTGTTGTTAAGAAATTACACCTCATAAACATGCTACAAGGCAGGACTATGTACTTTTGCCCTCGTAAGAACAAAAGGTACACAAATCCGGACTTCATTCGTCACCCTCGTAAATCGTAATGACGATCACAATCATTATGTTGTATTGCTGGTGATGTTGTCGGTAGGAAGGCGTTAATATCGGTAATGGTGTTGTTGTGGGTGGTGTTGTGGGTGGTGGTGGTGTTGTGGATGGTGGTGGTGTTGTTGTCCGTGGTGTTGTAAATGGTGGTGGTGCTGTTGTATGAGTGGTGGTGTTGTTGTTGTCGATTGTTTTGTTGTTGGAGGTGATGTTGTTTTTGGTGGTGCTGGTATTGTTGTCGGTGTTGGTGGTGTTGTTGCTTGATCTTGTACGTAACAAAAATACAGTACAGACAGGATTAGCGTCGTAAACAAACACTTTTTTTTACAAGTTTTAATCAATTTTTCACGACTGGATTGATATAAAGTCACATATTTGACATGTGTGGAACTATCCATGATTACTGGAAGGATTGATAAAAGAGGGACAAACACACAAAAAAAATGAAATAAAGTACATACCTCTATGTTATGGACAACATTGTCCGTCCGTATAAATAGGATTATCAGACGGCTCGAACATTAGATAGTAAACAATCTACAACGCAGGACGATGTACTTTCACCCTCGCAAGAACAAAAGATACACTAATACGGACTTCATTCGCCACCCTCATAAATTGTAATGACCACCACAATCATTATGTGGTATTGCTGGTGGTGTTGTCGGTGGGGAGGTGCTATTATAGGTGGTGGTGTTGTAGATGGTGGTGTTGTAGATGGTGGTGTTATAGATAGTGGTGTTGTAGATGGTGGTGTTGTCGTCGGTAGTGTTTTAGTCGGTGGTGTTGTTGTCAGTGATGGTGTTGTTGTCGTTGGTGGTAATATTTTTGTCGGTGGTTGTGTTATTGTACGTGGTATCGTGGATGGTGGTGGGGTCATTGTAGGTGTGAAGGTGTTGTTGCTGTCGGTGGTGTTGTTGCCTGTTGTGGTGTTGTTGTCGATGGTTGTATTGTTGTCGGTAGTGGTGGTGTTGTTGTCAATGCTGGTGGTGTTTTCGGTGATAGTGGTGGTGCTGTTGTCGGTGGTGGTGATGTTTGTGGTGATGTTGTTGCCGGTGATGGTGTTGTTGTCGGTGGTGGTGGTGTTGTTATCGGTAGTGGTGGTGCTGTTGTCGGTGGTGATATTGTTATCGGTGGTGGTGGTTGTTGTCGGCAGTGTTGTTGTCAGTGTTGGTGGTATTGTTGTCCTTGATGGTGGTGTTGTCGTCGGTGATGGTGGTGATGTTGTCGGTAGTGTTGTAGTCCGTGGTGTTGTTGTCGGTGATGGTGTTGTTGTCGTTGGTGGTAATATTTTTGTCGGTGGTGATTTTGTTGTTGTTGTTGGTGGTGTTGTTGTAGGCGTTGTTGCCGATGATGGTGGTCTTGTTGTCGGTTGTGCTTTGTCGGTGGTGGTATTGTTGTCGATGGTATGGTAATGTTGTTGTCGGTGGTGTTATTGTCGGTGGTGGTGGTGGTTGTGTCGTTGCTGGTGGTGTTATTGTCGGTGGTGGTGGTTTTGCTGTGGGTAGTGGTGTTGTTGTTGCCGGTGGTGGTAGTGTTGTCGGCGATCTTCTTGTTTGATCTTGTACATAACATACTATAGCACAGACATGATTAACGAAGTAATCAATTTACAAACACTTTTTTACAACTCGTATCAATTGTGCACGGCTGGATTGTGTTTACCTTACTATATGCTCAGAGGACAGAAGCTTCACAACACACCAGTTCATCAAGGACAAAAACAACTACCTAGGCCAAAAATATATGTCCGCGGAAGAAAGTACATGTAAACGAGCTGAAATTTGGAGAGAGCACCCCCAGACTAATCTAAAGGTGTGCTTAAAGCAGTGCTAATGTTTGGTAGGATGCGAATGTGCGATTGATTTAGTTCTTCAAAACCAACCGAGGACACCGCAGATATATAATTTGTATTAGAAATGTTCTCCGAGGACATTATTTAGATTTTTGACAGAAATTCCATATCATGATGAAAATATTCAACAATTTCAAAAATGGAGGTTCTTGGGTAAAGGGCTCTATTTTCCTCGGAAGGATAGTGTTTGTCTGTGTCGTCGATCAGTATTGTGAATTGCATATGGGTGTTATTGAGTGTTTGACATGTGTGAAATATCTTTGGCATGTGTGGATCCATTCACGACGATCGGAAGGAATGATATTAGAGTCACAAACAAAAATTAATGAAATAAAGTGTTATATACAACCACATTCTGGACAATAATGTTCGTCCGTATAGATAAGATTATCGCATGTATATGATCAAAATTGCATGTCTAACTTCATAGTGTCTACTAGTAAAAATTTGGGGCTTTTTTTTATATCATCAATTTCTGATACATAGGTGGAATAGCTTGCAAATTGTATTTTAAAGTTTAACATTTATATTTGTTATAACAGACCCTGATATTAACATACTAATAACAATGCTAAATACTGATATTCCTTAGATCTAGCGTGAGGGATAGGAAGTGGGCGTCATGGGATATAACAGTTCCTCCTCAGAGAAGCTTTTCCCTTCTCGGCCATGCTTTCTATTTTGCGACAATTCTATAACACTATCAAATCTGAAAATAGCAAAACTGTTTCCTAAAAATCGTTGACAAAGTAGCCAGTTTACAACTGTTTTTGACCTTACTATGCAAATGTGAATTCTATAAAAAGTACCGATGAAATCAAATTTTTCCATTGATAAATTATCATTTGGAGAAAAAGAAACAACTCTAACAGCAGTTAAAGTCGTTTACCATTTATGACTGGGTAATTTTGTTATTTTGCCGAAAAAACGACATACAAAGCATCAAATTATTTGAAACAGCATTACCTAAAATTGGCAACTATTGCATTTACAAAAATGATTTGTTTTGCGTACGCAATCTGCTATGCGAACCTACCTTCACAATCAATTATGAAACTGAGGACTGTTTGGCCCCTGACCTCATTAGGTGAATTACATTTGGTTCTCTCTTTGCTTCGTAAGATGTCTAAATTAAAAGTGGAAATGTAATTCCGGAAGTTGACGTCACATTCACAGGACCAGGGATTGTTGTTTAGATACAGATTGGCCAAATAAGAATTGTCACTCATAGCGAGTACGTCATTAGGAAGGCGTTCTAATTCGTTTTCTCCCAAATTGATACTTTTGATGTTTTGTAGATTTTTAAATGCGATCTTATTGATATTATAGATATCGTTTCCTTCGAGATCCAGGTACTCCAATTTTTGAAGATTTTTGAAATATTTTCCGCTAACGACCGTCAATTTGTTGTTCTGGAGATACAATTCTCGTAGCTCTGTATGAGGTTCAAGCGATGTAGCGGCCAGTTTTGTTATTTCATTGTGATCAATGGTGAGCACTCGTAAATCCGGGATTGCTCGTAATTGATTGGTTGGAAAGGTCGTCAGCTTATTATACGATAGGCCAAGATAAGTAATCCTTTCAGCGTTATTTCGAAACGAGGAGGATAAGATGCCATTCTTTAAGTTGTTATGATCCAGAATCAAGGTTTCCAGGAGAAGCAGTGGAAAAAGGGCAAAACCATTAACGTTGGCAATGTTGTTATTGGAAAGGTTATACACTTTAATGTATCTGGGGTTTACTGCCGTGAACATTTCTGGTAAGTCGTTATTACTCAAATCTAGGGTTTCTATGTTTGGGGCGAAATTGAAAGACCTCGGTTCGACAAAGTTGATTTTGTTAAAGGATGCATTCACAAAGATCAGATTTTCTTTGAATATCTGCGCGGGTATCACTGTGATATCATTGTAGGTCAGATCGAGTGTGATGATGTCATCGGGAATGTTCGGTACCTCGGTTAATCCACGATTACTACAGTCCATTAAACTTCCAATGCATCTGCAAGGTGCTGGACATCGACCAAACGTTCCGGCTATACCCAACGCAATGATCACGATGAAGTATACTGCAGCCCTCATAGTGACGTCTGTGAACGGATTGAAAATGGATGAAATTGGTCATAAGTAAAGAAACGAAAAGGTGAAAATGCAGTTGAAGAATTTAGGTGGAGGTTATATTCGGGCACGGGTAAGTTTCTTTGGGCTCTCACGGGGAGTATGTTTAGTTATCATGTTCGTCAATTAAGTTTCACGCGGACGGCGTCTTAGCCCCCGCCCTCCAGCATGAACAATCAGAGGTCATTTGTCTGTTTGCTGCTGGTTTAGTGGTGTTTCACTTGTGCAAATTCAAATTCAATCTTGAAGAGAAGTGAGAGACGATAGCGGCTTCCCCAAGTGCTCTGCTATTGGACAAAAAGGCTCCTCCACAGAGTGTCTCCCACCCAGTGACACTGCAATTTGACAAAAGATTGGGTCCTAACACCTTTGTACATACAACCTGGAAAACAATATATGCACAAAACTTACGGTAAAATAGGTCTATGAGCTGATGAGTACAGATAGTGACAATTCAGCTGCTAGTAGGGTCTGGACTGGCACTATTTGTGATTAGATGTATATGGACAGGTACACGTTGTATATAAATGTAAGAAGGAGCTGTCAGGTTTTAAAAGATTAGTCCTTAAACTACCACAAAAGATCATAGTTGTTCTAAGTTATCTGTGATTACAGCTTATATACTTTTAGTCAATACGCTCAGGCTGAACGTTTTGATGCGTGAAAGAGATAACAGCTTAAAATATGTAATGCAATGTTTTCAAATTCTGTTCTATATTTTAAGTTAATGAATAACTATATTTAATTGCTCCCATTCAACGCTCATAAAGGACTAATAAACAGTAAGTTAGCTTATGGAAAATCATTTTCCTCTTGTTATATCATACATTTACATAAATTCAAAATGTTGAAAATTTATAAAAGACTAAAATGATTTTCATAGATAATATAGCAGATGCAAAAACTATATTTTTAAATCCTGAATCATATTCTTATTCAAAGTTGAGGAAAAATGTAGGTATTAACTATGTAAGAGCTGAACTGAAGAGGCGGCCATTTTGGATATATGCAAATTAGTTTAGGTTCCTATCTCTGTAAGCAAGCACTGAGAAAAAACATGTATCTTACGCAGTTAAACAAATTACATGTAAACATTCAAACTTTTACTTACCATGAAAAACCATGTAGATATTTGTTTCCTAAACAAACAGCCATTATATGAACTCTTTGGATTTATGCAAATTAGGTTTATATTTCCCTCTTGGACGTGTACGTTGCTTTAACCATTTACATGGTGGTCATTTTAGAATTATATAATTTACTTTTATTTTTTTACTCTGCATTACCAGAACAACTGTTGTGAAGTACTTGACATGGTTTTGTTTTAATGGCCAGAGATGATATTTATTGTTACAAACTATATATTGCATTCAATATGTGCATGCCAGCCATATTGGATTGATGCAACTTAGGTACATACTTGTTTCTTAATAACATGTGATTGACAAATCTACCGTATCAAAGATTTTTTGCAATGAAAAAATCCCTATTTATAATCTTAGATCATTTGATACTAAGAAAATTAAAGTTATTTTTTTTATGTCCAAGGCGGCCATTTTGGATTTATGCAAATATGTATAGGTTTCCTTATTTGCAAAAAGGCTTGGGAGAATGGAGGTATGTCCTGTGCATTGCTACACTCCACTCCAAAATACCTCTATTTATCACCTTTAACCATGTAAATGTGCTGTTCTGAAGTCAAACTATTGAATATAATATTTTGGATTTATGCAAATTAGGCATATTTTTCCCTTCATAGATTTTTTAAAGACTTCGACACTTTTCCCCCCGGGGGCTTCAAAGAAATGCATGGTGGCAAATTGAATTATGTTGCAATTAGTTTGACCGCAAATCTTATTTTGACTGGCCGATTAGCCGATTGCGCTAATAGCAATATACGCAGTGTGAAGAGTCAGAAATAGTCACTGGTATGTTTACGGCTGGGCAGTTAATCGCCTTCTAAGATTGGGGATTATGCGATTGAACCAGCTATTGCTCTTCCTTTGGAAGGGTGGGGGTGACGTAACGGGCTTAGGACCACGCCTGACCGAGTGTAGCTTGATTGTGGGTAATTGGTGTGTTGCTGAAAGTTGTAGGGGCGGAGCGTATGGGAGTGACCCTCTGTTTTTTTCTTCTTCTAAGATTAGACAGCTGTGGGACGGGAAATATCAAGTACAAGCAGAAAGAGGATTGAATACTGCAGAGATTGAGCCATGTCCAGGAATCACAGGATGCGGGAATGGTTAATTGAATTTTCTGTCGAAAAAAAGTTTCATGGGCTTGACCTATGAGAGACAACTGCAAAATGTAGCCACGCACTCCACTTGTATCAATTGGTCGTTAAGTGCCATGTAAAGAAAAAAAAAACGATCCCGCAATATTCATATTTATGCCGCAAATGTTAAGGGCAAAAGCAGACCCCCACCCACCCAACCTTCTTTGTTTCACACGACATCCGTTTTAAAGTCAAATGAAAGAAGTAACATGGGGTTTTGGGGCTAAAATATGGCCAAATTCTTTAAGCTGAAGCTTCAATTGTTAAAGCTTAACGTGGATGTGTAAGCTACATTTCGAGTCTAAAACTGATAATTTTAACGCAAATTTTTAAAACCTGAGTGTGTAATTTCAAACCCTGAAGTGCTTTATTTTTATTTTTTTAACCTAACGCAGATTTTTAAGACCTACCCGTAAAATAACAAACTCTAAGGAACATTTTTTTAAGCGAAACATTGATGTTTCTTAACAATAGCAGATTTTTAAGACCCAAGAGTGAAATTTCAAACCATAGCGTGCTTTAAGGCCTAACACTGATCTTTTATAAACCTAACGCAGATTTTAAAGATCGTGAAATAACAAACTCTAAGGAACATTTTAAAGCCAAACACTGATTTTTCTTCACCCTTACACAGATTTTTCAGACCTTTACAGTAAAATTTCAAACTCTAGCGTGCAGTTTTAAGTCTAACACTGATTTGTTTTTACCCTAGAGCAGATTTTCAAGACCTAACCGTGAAAGTTAAACCCTATCGCAGATTGTTAAGCCCAAAACTAACTTTTTAAACCCTTATGGTGATTTTTAAGTCTAATCTTAATTTGTCAGACCCCAATGCAGATTCTTAAGCCTAATCTTAAACCTGATTCTGATTTATTTAAATCATAACGCTGATTTGAAAGCCTAAAACTGAATTATTGGGCCTTAATGCGGATTTGTATTCATATGCATTACTAAAACATACGACACAGCTCTGCAGTAAGCGACGTTGATGTAAAGTTGCGCTGTGAATAATTCGCCATTCAAATCTATTTTCCCGAAGAGAATAATATTTAACAGTGAATTAATCAAACTGCCTATTAGTATTACATATAATGGCCACTTGTAAATAACGGAATGGCTCCAAAATGGTTTCAAAATGGGTCCACAGTGGGTCAGAGGTCCAAAATGGGTCCAAAAATGGGTCCACATTGGGTCAAAATGGGTCGACAATGGGTTAAAATGAGTCCAAAATGAGTCAAAGTAGATCCAAATAGATCGATTTCGAAATTCAAATGCGCAAAACCCGTGACATCACAAGGACGCACACTACTAATATATTGTGACACATGCAAAACAAACATGTTTTTATAGCCACCTCAGCAATAACTCCCTAAAAATGTCTTAAAGGACTACTGACATGATGGCGTGCGTGGTGTGTGTGTGTGTGTGTGTGTGTGCATGTGTGCGTGTGTGTAGCAAAGTGTCCTAGTCACTCCTGTAGCGGTTATTGATTGGTTGTCAGTATTTGTGTATGACCAATCAGAAACGTTGACTTTTATTGTATATTATTGTCCATGTTGACACGATATCTGGTCTTTATTTTTTCACCCTGTACTGTTTTTTTTTTCTTCTTTAAAATTAGCATTGAGAACTAAATCTGGTGTGATGGTGATTCCCACTTATGATAATGTCAGAACAGTAGGACCCATAATTGGAAAATATAACCAAATTAGTTTTCACTTCTTTGTGGTATCAAAGTTACAGCCACCCTCGAACCGAATATCAGTCCTAACTCTTTGCCTATTCTTCTCTTGTATAATGATGAAGAGCTACCAAAATATATCCGCTATTATTGAAGAGCATACAATTCTTAGCAAAACACTCGTTAAATTAAAATAAAACTAGATTAGTACGTTTTCAAATCAAAATCAAGTATTTGTGGATTTTTCAAGACAAGCAAAATTTAGTATTTTTGATAGGCTCAAATCTTATATGTAATTCTTGTATTTTTATTGTTAAGTTCAGTCTTTAAATATGATCCAAATTATCATTTCCTTTACTTTGAAAATACAAAAATGATCATATTTGTAATTTCCTGTACTTTAAAAATATACAAGAAAAAAGAAAATACGCTGTTACTTGTTTGCACATTTTTTAAAGAGTTTAAATTACGTTCACTGCTCATGGTTAGATCTCCTAGCTGGAAGATCTCCTGATCGGTAGCGTGGACTAGACTGTAACAAATGTATTGGGGAATAAGCGACGGCACCGATGGCACAGGGTCACGTGCACCTCCTCCCCACTTTTCTCAAAAGTTTTAAAATTGCCCTTTTTCAGAGAGGAAAAAAATGGGCCCAACAGCTCTAGATATTGGACGTTTTATGTTTAAAAGGCCTTCACCTCTGCCTACCTTCAAGTTATTTTCCCACCTTTAGAATTTATAAAAACTTTTTAAAATATAGCCTTTCTAGTATGCGAGCCAAATGATTAGTGTGGCATCTTTGACATGGCCATGCAGGGCAAAACGTACTATTTGGATTATTGATATTGTCATGACATTACTTGACGTGCCCTCTCCCATCTTGTTTGTAAAGATTAAAAGGTGCCCCTTTACAGAGATACAAAAGTGTTATTCAAAATATCAAATTATATTGAAGTCCCCTTATTAACTTATTATAATTGATCTTTTTATAGACAAATCGAAGATGCTTTTCATATTATTTTAGACATAAAATATATTCCGATTCATAACCAATACAATTGGCTATCATAATCCATGCATAAGGCTAAGGCTCAAATTTCCAGTTTTTTGTAAGTTTGTTCTATTTAACAGAATTTTGGACCAAAACAACTTGAATATTTGAAGCTGTAATTTATAAAAAATAAAAGGGAAAGGGTGTAGGTGGATTGACCCTCTAAAGGGGGTGGGTGGATTGACCCTCTAAAGGGGGTAGGTGGATTGACCCCCTAAAGGTGGTGGGTGGGTTGACCCTATAAAACAATACTGCCGTGCTATATGCTTTCGAACTACGACAGTGGAATGTGCCATCCTGTGCCCCCACCCCTATATTTAAACATCTTTCGCGCCTCTGATTGTGGGCATGGCAAAGACTCAAAACCGTTTGGTCATAATTTGCTGCATCACTTCAACTTGAACAAATTATGATAGACATCATAAAGGGGATTTATTAAAAAAAATGAAGGTCGCCCTGTCTGCCTGTAATACATTACAACATGTACATAATATGTGCAACTTGGTGCCAGATATTCAAAAACGCTACAAAATGGTCAATGTTTAACCAATCTTGATATATGATGTTGCTATTGTGGTGGTTTTGACTGTTTAAGGTAATGTATGGTTATGCATCACAAATTTGCTTCAATTTCACCAGATTACATCGATTTCGATTATATTTATGCGATTATGAATGAAGCTTTTAGCAGTCAGGACCAATACAACAATATCATATTTCACTATGGATTGATAGATGTAGTATCCGACCTAATTTGCTTATTTACCAATTTACGAAAAAAGATACCAAGCTAGCTCTGTAATTCATCATAAAATTTTCCTAATATATAGAAATTGATGTCTAAGAATTAAAAACTATATAAACTGGTCATTGAGGAATATTGCTGCAATAATGTTTTTATAGATGTTCAAGCAATTCGTTGCCGCCTCAACACGTCCATATACCTTCAAATTACTTGAGATTTTGCTCGTGAACCACTCTCAGTAAAAACAAACATGTTTTTGTCTTATAGAAATGCACTAGAATTGTCTTAGACCTACCTTCATTGCTTTATGACATCATATATGACATCATACCGCGAGGTCACACTCAGGTGAATTGTTTAAAATGTAATGATTACATGAAAATGTAAATTTGTAGGAACATTCCTTTAAAGGTAACAATACAGTACCAATAAAATGCCTCAAGTGCTTAAACGTCCACCAGTTAAAGTCATATTTAGGTGTTACACATTAATTTGTATACGCTATGGAAATTCAAATGATGATATTTTTTACTGTGAATGCTTTGTTTTCACATGGTGGAGCAAATACTTTGGCAACCCCCATCAAAATTCCGGCAAGATATAATTTCTCCATCATTTTTAGTCACTAGTCAGCTAGTAAGTTAGTATTTAGTAAGCTAGTAAGCTAGTGAGCTAGTAAGCTAGTGAGCTAGTAAGCTAGTAGCTAATAAGCTAGTTAGCTAGTAAGCTAGTAAGCTAGCAAGCTAGTAGTTAGTAAGCTAGTGAGCTAGTAAGCTACTAGCTAGTAAGCTAGTGAGCTAGTAAGCTAGTAAGCTTTAGGTAAGAAATTTGAAGGAGCATCAATTGCCAGACAACCAGTCATACATCAAATCTTTGGCATTAATTTAACAGTTTAATTGGGAATATTGCCTCATTTGCTTGACACCTCGCCGGTATTTGCGCTACATACTAGTAACGTCACTTCCGCTGGGTTGGTGGTGTATCATGTATGTGCAAATATTCATACCTATCAAAAGCGTTGAATTGTATTGTATAGTTGTGCCCCCGTGAACACGATAGAAAACCTTTAAGAACCGATCAAACTTTGATTAACAATAACTCAAAAATATATATGTATGTATATATATATATATAAAATATATAGTATATATATATATATATATATATATATATATATATATATATATATATATATATATATATATATATATATATATATATATATATATATATATATATATATATATATATATATATATATATATATATATATATATATATATATATATATATATATATATATATATATATATATATATATATATATATATATATATATATATATATATATAAATATATATATATAAATACATATATATATATATATATATATATATATATATATATATATATATATATATATATATATATATATATATATATATAAATATATATATATATATATATATAAATACATATATATATATATATATATATATATATATATATATATATATATATATATATATATATATATATATATATATATATATATATATATATATATATATATACATATATTTTAAAAAGAAAGTATGAAACTAAAAATGTAATTGTAGCAGAAATGTGGAACTTACCGTATGGAGTTCTAACTCCAACCCAACTCGGCAATGCAGGCAAGCTTAAAAATATGTCGCGTATAATTGGTTGACAAGGCTTGTCTATTCTTCAAGAAAAACTTCCACAGTGAAAATGGAAATTGATTGCCTTCATCTCTTGCACAGATGTCAGTAAAACAAATAGTAAAAGAGGACAAAAAGCAAATGCTCAACAAGAATCAGTCAATACTTCTACTTACACAATTTTTTTTCTTTTTTAGCCTTGACACGGATTTGTAATCATAGAGTATACATTAATGAAAGATACGACATATTAAGCGACATTCTTGTAAGCAGTCTGTCAGTCAGTCAGTGTGTATGTGGGCGTGTGCATGTATGCGTATGTAACAATTATTGTTGTGTCTCTTATCAATTAAGAACTGTAATACACATATATGAACCAAATTTGGTAAATGGGTAATCCTCGCCTGAAAGATTTGTCTGCAAGGTTTACAGTACAAAGGTCAAAGCTTAAAGGTCAGAGGTCAAATGGGACAAGTTTTTGCTGATGGCTGTATCTTTTGAAGGAATTACTTGGTATCTTTACAAACTGCATAGGTGGGTAGGGTAGGTATGGTTTTTAACAAAGCTTTTAAATAATTGAAGGTCAAAAGGTCAAAGGCCATGGGTCAAATAAGTGGTTTTTATGCAACATTTTGTGGCATTTTAAACAAAAAAAGTACAAGAATACCAACCCTATCTTGTGCCATGATACCTTGGTACACTAATTTGTGTCCCGTAGACTCGTAGACCCCCGTAGACTCCGCGGGGTCAAGGGTCAAAGGTGACAGAGCTATTGATCAATTTTCACCACTTTCCCCTATAATTATGGAATAGTAAGTGTAACGTGAGCATGAATGATGTTATACAGTAGGGTACGATAAATATGAACATTTTCAGAAGCTATTTTATTGATTAGGGTGAAGGGTCAGAGGTCGAATATGTGATTTTAGGGGGTAATTATGTACTAATTTGTATATTTTTGTGCCAAAGGTCACATATGTGACAGGACAAATTTCAGATGATGTTTCAGTCTTAAGGTCAAGGGTCAGAGGTCAAATTAATATGTGATTTAAGGTGTAATTACGTACTAATTTGCACATTTTTGTGCCAACGGTCACAGAGCTATATAATTACCCAACTAGATATTTTCCTCACTGTAGGCTTAAGGTGATGAGATCAACAACTCCATGGATTGCTTTCTTGTTTGAAGAGCAGATTTAAACATTTTAATCACCAGCAGAAGCTCAAACTATACAGAAATATTAATTATAATATTATTTGCAAAGTAAATAACTTTAGAATGACAGAATTTGATAAGTAAAAAATGAAAAATAAATAACCGTTGAACTATTTAGCAACAATTTAAATTATGGTCACTGCGCATGTCTCAATCTCCCAATCGGGAGATCTCCTAATCGGGAGCGTGGACCGGAGTGATAGACGTGAAGGTTAAGGTATATACAACAGTGCAGTGAAATTACAAGACAAGTTGTTTGAATGTCAAAAACCGTCAATTATTTGTTATAATCGGTAGTTTTACATCCTTTCGAATGTTCAAGATTTGGTGCAGATTTCTGAAGTATGCTTAGAAATAGATCCTTATGAAGAGTCCAAATCTGGCTTTGATAGAGTTTATATCTGGGTAAAAAAAAGCTTGATCTGGCCAGATAAATCCAGATATAAACTTGGTGTAAAGAGAGCTTGATAATCAAATAAAGTTTGATCTGGCTAGATCAAGCGAGATATAAATTGGATTCATGCTCAATTTGATATACAAATAAAATTTGATCTGGCCAGATAAAGCCAGATATAACTTTGATTAAAGTCAATTTGATATACAAATCAAGTTTGATCTGGCCAGATTAAGCCAGATATAAATGTGGATATAATGTTACATTTGATATACAAATCAAGTTTGATCTGACCAGAATAAGCCAAATATAACCTTAATTAGAGTCAATTTGATGTACAAATCAGGCCAGATTAAACCAGATATAAGCTTGATTTAATGATAGATTAAAAGGAATTTTACATATATGTAAATTTGTATTAATAATGAAAAAGTAATTTCAAGATAAACAAGCGGATAAAATTTGATATAATGTGATTTAGCATGCATGGTATGAAGGCTCAATACTCGTGGCTCTGTATGAATAAAGTGCTTCCTTGAGCATCTACCAATAAAGAATCAAAAATGTGATAGGCGGAGTCGCAATAATTGACACCAAAAAATGTTCATGCAGAAAAAGAGATTGATAAGTGCATTATTATTGATATATTTCAAATTCATACAATCAGTCTAGCATGTATGCAGGCAGTGGCGTAGCCTGGGGGAGAGGGGGGGGGGGGAAAGGTCGCCCCCAATATGTTAATCTGTCGCTTCAAAATTTAATCCGTCGGCTCAGATTGGTGCCGTCGGTTCAACAAGCTTTGACATTCCCGGTGCTTATTATGTTTTTAGATTTCAAAAGGGCATAATATATTAAACATTCGTGCGATTTTGAATTTGAATACATGAGATAGAGAGAGAGAGGGGAGAGAGATAGAGAGATGAGTTAGGGGGAGATGGGGATGGGGGTAGAGAGAGAGAGAAGAAGGGGGAAGTGGGTGTCGGAGGGCACGTGATACAGTATAGACTCATTTTAAAAGTTTGTTAGATCCGTCTGTTCAGATTCGTGCCGTCGGTTCAATAAGATTTGACATACCCGGTGCTTATTATGTTTTTATATTTCAAAAGGGCATAATATATCAAACATTTGTGCGATTTTGTATTTAGATACATAAGAGAGAGAGAGAGAGGGGGAGAGAGAGAGAGAGGGGGGGCAGGGGTAGAGAGAGAGAGAGAGAGAGAGAGAGAGAAGAAGGGGTAGGGGGAAGTGGGTGTCAGAGGGCACGTGATACAGAATAGGCTCATTTTAAAAGTTAGACAACATTTACAAAAGTTTGTAGTATATTTATGAAACCTTTCTTTTAGACAATCCATACTTTTCAAAGAGTGACGATAAACCTGACCGTGTACAAACGTAAACAATAAAACATAATATTTCCACATTATACGTTTTCATTATTTTGTGTTTTGTATATGTATTATAGCTCCCTTTGACATGCATTTTGACTTGCATAATACACCTTCTTACCATGCGTTGTGACATACATTTTGCCCTCGAAATGTTAATTTTTCGAGAGCTTTCGGGGGCTTTGCCCCCTGGACCCCTACCGGAGCTTTGCCCTGGAACCCACCAGGGTCACTTAAGCGGGCCTCTGGATCCCACGCCGACAAGTCCAGCGATTTTCGCTCGAAGTGACACCTTCGGTGTCACTTCAACTAAACCACTAAATATCTTGTCGGTTCAATTTAATTCTCCGCCCCCTCCCAATATGAAAATCCTGGCTATTTACTAGCTATCCTGGCTAGATCAAATTTGAATTTATATCTGCCCAATTCTTTATCTGGCCAGATCTGGATTTGATATAAATCCCAGATCTAGCCCAGATCTTGAATTTATATTTGGGCCAGATCTTGAATTTATATCTGGGCCAGATCTTGAATTTATATCTGGGCCAGATCTGGAATTTTATAAGGGGAGCTACAACGAACATCAGTCTTAGTTTAAAGGTCTATGAAGAGGTACCAAAGTGCTCATCCACTGAAAGGAGCATTGAAGTCTGAGTTCAATAGTCTTTGAATTTTGGAAATAGCAGGTGTATTATTCAAGCGTTTTTTTCTTAAAAGTTTTTTTTAATATATTGAACAAATGTGATGTATGAACAAGAAAGCACCTCAAAATGCTTTGTTTTACTTTAAATTTCTTCCCTTAATTTCAGACTTTGAAATATTAAAAATGCTCTCTCCAGATTGAGGTTGTTTGGGTTTTTCTAAAGATCAAATCTTCATTAAAATAAGCATTGATACTTTTTCAAAGAGAAATGGTAGATGGTTAAAACACAATGGATTTACAGAAAAATAAAGACTGTGTACCGTTCATACTTCCACAAGACAGCAAGAGTGACACTAAAATGTGCATATTTGAACAAGTCTTTAAAAAGCTGTAAAATCATGGCAATTTGTTTAACCGATTTTGATTGAATATTTGCTTTCTTCATGTGTTTTAGTGTGTGACCTTCATATGACCAAACTATATTAGAGCGTACATTGTCTCTAATTGAATAGTTCTGTAAATTTCATGCAAGGTCTAAAAATTAAGCAAGAAATATAAATGGTTTTAGCCGTATGTCTGTTCAGAGAGTGACGTGACTACAGTTGGGTTGGAGTGGTAATAACCACAATTTTTTAGATGTATCATTGTCAAGGTCCCGCCACTCTTCTGACTTGACTGAATGCCACAGATCTAGCTCGCAAAAATCTGTTGTTATGACTTTTACAAGTGACATGTTCGAATGAACATGCATGCTTTAAATCTAAGCTTATCAGCAACCTTAACTAACAGAGCGCAGAAAAGAGACGTATGTGTCTGTAAATCCGCAACCGCCCGGCTCGGCCCTGTAAAGGGCCCGTAAAATATACCATTATACCGATATACCATAGGGCCTACGGGACCCACTGGCCCCCGGCCCATAGGGCCCTAGTTACGGCACTGAAATCAGCATATGTAAGCAAAATACAACGCCCCAACTTTTCGCTCGCCTGTTCTATTAAATTCATTGTCACAATCTTTTCAGGGGAATAAGTTGAACCTCAAAGAACTTTAACTACATTATCGCAGTTTTTATCTTCAGGGTCTCAAGAGTAAAAAAGTAAATATATATATTTATTACAGCTAAGCTCTATATCGCGAGCACTTCTTTTCAGAGAGTGGCGTGGCTAAAAGAAGGCCTTGGGTAGTTGGGTGGCATGTAATCACAATTGGTCAAATATAACAGTATCACAGCCCGCAACTGTTTGAACGTTGACATCAATACTCATAGTTAGTCCGTGACACTAATTTCTTAATGATATTCAAAGAATATGAAAATTAGATGGGATATTGGCTCCTGATTGGTCACTACCTGTATAGGCTCCATGTGATTTACTACACGACCGAAGGTCGTCAAATGTTTTGAGGAGAAGGGAATAAACACACGATAAACACAATGTCTTAATTCAATTTTCTCTTTCTTATATTTGTGGTGGCTCTTATAAGAGCCTTTGGGTTCTTTATCAATCGCCCGATCGATCTGCTACTGTCCTCTTCCGGTGGCTCTCTGCTGTCCTTCCCCGATGGTTCCCTGGTGTCCACCTTTATCATTAACTTTCTTTGATTTTGCAGAGGTCTTGTGTTCTTTTGCTATGTTGAAAGCAGCAACGTGAAAGTTCCATATGCCGTCCCAGCAGAGTGACACGTCTTGGTAAGCATGGACAATGGCTGCCATAATTACGTTGCCTTCTGCAGGATGAAATTTGTCTTTTTTTATGGTGTTAAACAGTGGCATCTGTTTGCAAGGTGCTCTATAACTTGATCGTAGTCGATAGGTCCAGGGCTCCATTTTCTCAAGATTTCAAACATTACTCTGGCTAAGACTTCCCACTCCATGATGATGATGTGTTCGCTCTGAAACTCAGAATGAAAAGAACGGAGATAGAGAGAGAGTTGAACACACAATTACAATGACGGGGTCGTCGCCTGCGTATTCGGTTATGATAGTACAAATGCTATCGCGAAACGCTTAATACGACCCGGACGAGAACACAGGTACGACGTACGGACAGACTTAACATCGACAACCAAGTCAATGTCCACGGCCTTTAATAACCAGTTGTGGTGCACTGGCGTGTCTACCCACCCCAGGATTAAGCCCGGGGCCTCGTGGTCTGTAGACAGGTATGATAACCGCTACACCACAGTAGGTAGATGAAAAGAACGGGAGAGAGAGAGAGAGAGAGAGAGAGAGAGTTGAACACACAATTACAATGACGGGGTCGTCGCCTGCGTATTCGGTTATGATAGTACAAATGCTATCACGAAACGCTTAATACGATCCGGACGAGAACACAGGTACGACGTACGGACAGACATAACATCGACAACCAAGTCAATGTCCACGGCCTGGAAAAGAACGGGAGAGAGAGAGAGAGAGTTGAACACACAATTACAATGACGGGGTCGTCGCCTGCGTATTCGGTTATGATAGTACAAATGCTATCACGAAACGCTTAATACGACCCGGACGAGAACACAGGTACGACGTACGGACAGACATAACATCGACAACCAAGTCAATGTCCACGGCCTTTGATAACCAGTTGTGGTGCACTGGCGTGTCTACCCACCCCAGGATTGAACCCGGGGCCTCGTGGTCTGTAGACAGGTATGATAACCGCTACACCACAGTAGGTAGATGGAAAAGAACGGAGAGAGTTTGCTCTATTTATGCAATTTGGTTCGATCTCTTCGACCAATCAGAAGCCAGAAAGGTATGATGCCTTCTTTTTGGTGGCGCTCTTTTGAATTTTTTTAATATAAAATTATAATAATAATATTAAAATATATATATATATATATATACATATATATATATATATATATATATATATATATATATATATATATATATATATATATATATATATATATATATATATATATATATATATATATATATATATATATATATATATATATATATATATATATATATATATATATATATATATATATATATATATATATATATACAGTATATTAAAAAAGTATATATATATATATATATATATATACATATATATATATATATATATATATATATATATATATATATATATATATATATATATATATATATATATATATATATATATATATATATATATATATATATATATATATATATATATACTTTTAATATACTGTATATATATATATATATATATATATATATATATATATATATATTAAAAGTATATATATATATATATATATATATATATATATATATATATATATATATATATATATATATATATATATATATATATATACTTTTAATATACTGTATATATATATATATATATATATATATATATATATATATATATATATATATATATATATATATATATATATATATATATATATATATATATATATATATATATATATATATATATATATATATATATATATATATATATATATATATATATATATATATATATAAACGAAACAACAGAACAAGCATGCACGATCAGAACAAACATACAATAAAACGATAAGAAAATTGACACATCAAACGATAAAACATGGACGTTACAAACAATTATGGACGTTACAAACGATAAATATTACAAACAATTATAAATGTTACAAAGAATGTCTTAAATAATTTGTCTCTTTCTTATACCTGTGGTGGCTCTGATAAAAGCCTTTGGGCTTATTTTTCTGTACTGTGTTACAAGAGCACAGGGCAAAAGGGGCACTTACAGTGCTGGTGCTACGTCTGTGTCCTTACTTCTGTTTCTCCGCAACTTCTTTGGTCTTTGCTTTTTCTTCTCCCTCTGCCTCTGTTTTTTGTTGTACTTCGTCCTCCTCCTCTACTGCTGGCGGTCAGTCGTCGCCCATGAAAAAGTGTTCATCTGCTGCGGCTAGTACCCGCACACATTCGCCGTTGGAGAGGACGAGCTCCTCGTCCTTGTTCTCCTTCATCTCTTTCTTTCTCTCTCTACATGCTCTATGGCCATTACTTTAAAGGGCGGCCCGTCATCCTCGTCCCAATTGCTTGCAGAGTCTGTTGCTGAGCTCGGTGAGCTAGGTGAGTAAGCTGCAACCGCGGCGTCAAAGTCCCACGGCTCAGCGTTTCTCTCATACCAGCCCTCTTATCATCGAAGTAAACTTCAACTGGAAAGTGCTTACAGAGTTTCAACTTATACAGTGCTAACAGAGCGAATGTTTGAAAATGATCAAAGCCAGCATTTTTATTCTGTCTACAAACAATATTCACCATGCTATGATTGGTTAGACAGACACGTGGCTGTATACGTACCCCCAATTGGTTCGTATCACGCCTGCCTGTTACAGACAGACACTTGTCCTATATATCACGCCTGGCTGTCGTGCGGTAGTCGTCGAACTTCTACGGTAGCCTTTACGGCAGCCTCGAACTCTTTTTGAATGTCTTTAAATTCATTTTTTTTTTTTTTATAATATTTACACGAGGATAAAGTACCTGCCCCAACCAACGCACTGGTACCGTAGGAGTCATGCCACGATTTTGTAATCCTTTCGCCGTCATTTTTTTTCTTCAAGCTATATTTTCTCTCAATGCCAGAAAAGAATACGCAGCTTATACGGCATAATAACAATAACAAACATGTTCATGCAGAGGGCTCTTCTTCTTCTTTGGGTTTCTCGATGATGATGGGTGGTATGTCCAGTTTTAAATTTACTTTGCGTCTTTTTGACAAGGTGGGAGGTGACGACGACCACTGTGAACGGGGTCTTTTCTTTGCTTTTGAATGTTCTGCCTCCATCTGTTCGCACAACTCGTCCATGTTACTAAGAGTTTTCTCCATGATGGGTACTTTGACCAATGCTTTCAAATGTTCTATTGCAAATAGCCCTTCCATGCTCGCCAGTTAGCACCATTGGTCCAAGTTGAGAGAAATCCCTATTTCTCCGGGTATGACGGTCCATTGACGGGTGGTGTGTCCGTTCGGGTCACTGATCGTTTGCATTGCGTAGTCGTAATGACGTATGTCCATGAGAATGTTTTCAACTTCTGCGGTCAGACTGATGTAAATCTTTTTTCCCTAGAAGCAAACGTAACTTTTCGGGGTGTGACGCACCGCTCATGTGATGGGCTCCGTTGACGTTAGATGTATGGTAATGCAAGGCCATTTCAGATACCATGTTTTTTTTTCTAACAGAGTTCATTCCAAACGCCTTCTTCCATGGCGATGCCTTGAGCCGTGACTCGTGGTATTGTGCAGGGGTTGGTTTTGGCATACTTGCCGAGATGTACATATTTGATGCTTTCAAACTGCGATGTAGACACGTACACGTTCTCTCCTACGGGATAAGCTCGGGTCACCAATCCGCGACTCTATCTTACTTTGTCGAAACTCTACGTTTTCAAAGCTCTCTTCAACGCTCTCGAGACCCGAAGGAGGTGGTGAGAATTGCATTTCTCCCGTATGTTTGTTATGGTAGTACACGTTACCGTTCCTCTCGTTTACCGTATTTCAACCGGTTTAAGTCATGATGATGATGATGATAAGTATTTCTTGAAGATTTGTGAAAGAATAGTGGATGTTTTTGAATTAGAGTACTTTTATAACTTTTTTATTAGAGGGCGCTATTCAATCATTAGCGGATGGCATCCTGCTTTATTCCAATCGGAAGATATGTTTTTTGAGGTGTTACGCATATCCGCGGAGGTCACGTGTTTCATCGCTTTTCTGGTCTTTACGTGTTCTTCTTCTTCGTCTTTCAAAATACATACCTGACGAAAAGCACCTGGACGTGCCAAAATCATCTATTGTTCAGGAGTGAGAACGATACCCTTTTTGCAAGGTACTTCACCTGCTTAACACAAAGTCTTTCTCTCGTGGTACGAAGAACAGAAAAACAAGACTTTTGACATGGCTTGTGAAATGTACCAGTACTGTTGTAGCGATGTAAAACTACTCCGGCTAGGATGTTTGCGTTTCCGAAAAGAGTTTGTTGAAACTACGGGCAAAGATCCCTTCGAAAAACGAATCACTATTTCCATGGCCTGCATGCGCATGTTTCGACAAAAGTTTCTTTGTATACGATCGCCCTGGTTCCTCATTCGGGGTACGAGAATGACATCCAATCAGTGAAAGCCCTTCAATGGTTGCAATGAATCGAGCAACGAGAGAGTCGACAACTGCAACACGCCCAATCTCCCGAAGGAGAAAAACATCGTTCCTTACAAAGTAGACAGGTGGGATGAGTTGTCAAAGACAGCCTAGGAGTTATACGGTTGTTTGTGGCACGGTTGTCCTACCTGCTACCCAAACAAAGAACACAAGCTGCCGAGGGTCGAGAGAACTGTCGAAGATGTTTACGAGAAGCTTACCCATAAACGAGACTGGCTGAACAATAAAGGTCTTTGAAAAGGTTGAAAACTGGTGGAAATCTGGGAATGCGAGTTCCGAGACGAACTGGAGAGAAACCCGCAGATAAAAGACTTCGTCAGTAACCTGAAACTGAGCGTACCTCCCCAACCCCGAGATGCGTTCTTCGGTGGACGGACCAAAGCCATCAAGCTTCATGAAGTCGTCAAGAAGACGAACAGATCAAGTACGTCGATGTCTGCTCGCTCTACCCTTACGTAAACAAGTATTGTAATTACCCTATCGGTCATGCAGATATCACCAAAATCCCGGACACTACCGACGTACGTGACTACGAATGACCAATCAACTGCACCGTCTTGCCTCCTCGTGGTCTGTACCATCCCGTACTTCCGGTCCGATGTCGAGGAAAACTCATGTTTCCGTTGTGTATTATTTGCGCAGAGACTCTGGTTAAAGGACGATGTAAACAACGAGCTCTTCACGGGACGTGGGTGAGCTGCGAGTTACAGTAAGCCTTAGCGATGGGATGCGAAGTGTTACATATCGACGAGGTGTAGCATTTCAAGGAGACGGTGCAGTATGATCCTGAAACGGGAGAGGCCGGTTTCTTCACAGCTTACATCAATACGTTTCTGAAAATAAAACAGGAAGCCAGCAGGTGGCCAGATAGCTGCTAAATGGAAGAGCAGCGTTGTCGGTACATCGACGAGTACGAGGCCCGCGAAAAGATTAGACTAGAATACGCCAACATTGCCAAGAACGAGGGAAAGCGAGCGTTGGCTAAACTGATGCTCAACTCCTTTTGGGGAAAGTTCGGACAACAAAGTGCACTTACCAAGACGAAATTAATCAACAGTCTTGAAAAATTCCACAAGCTGTTGACGGACAAATCGAAACAAGTGAAATACGTGCAGTTTCACGACGAGTTCACCGCCTGCATCCAATGGGTTGACACGAAGAATACGTTGAAGTATCGCCCAACACGAACAGTTTCAACGCGGCTTATACCGCGGCTCACGCCCGTTTCAAACTCTACAGTCACATCGAGCGACTGGGGGAGCGCGTTCTCTACCTCAATACGGATTCCGCGATATACGTCAGCCGACCAGGAACCTACGATCCACCCATCGACAAGTTTCTCGGCGACATGACAGACGAGCTGGAGAAACCTTACGGTGCCGGGAGCTACATCACCGAGTTTGTTTCTGGAGGCATACAGAACTACGCTTACAAAGTACGTTCAACCAGAACAGGCGCTGTTGTCTTGGGGGAGTACAAAGTCAGAGGCATCACGTTGGACCATTATACCATTCGATCGGTCAACTTCGAGGCGATGATCAACATGGTAAATCTCGTAGATCCTGGAACAGGCCGAACTTGGGAAGACGACGGAGAACTCATTATTCCTGTCCATTATTCTCACAGCATCAGGAGAGATGGTCCCGGAAGAGTTCTCACCAGATCCATTACCAAGGATTACAGACTGATCTCAAACAAACGCGTCAACCAAACAGATCTTTTGACCCTCCCGTACGGTTATTAAAAAAGCGCCTACATTTGATACTCATCAAAAAAGAACATAAAACAGGTGAAATGTGAGTAGAGTTGATTTATTTAATCATGGGTATTCTAAACAAGGCAAAGACATTTGTGTGGGAACGCTTGTAGTGGTCTATGCTTGCAAAAAGTCTACGTAAAATATCACAGAGTACGGAAATGTTACTATCCGAGTTTTGAAACTGAATATAGAGAAAAGCACATGGATCCCGTGTATTTCGCCTGTGGTTCATCTCGAGGGAGGGTCAGAGGAATTGCTCAAGTTTTTACAAAACTCCAGTTGTAGATTGTACAGAGATGAAGAAGTACATGACTTCATGCCAAAACCTTTTCATGCCTGGTTGGAAAGAAACGATGTAACAATCCGTATTGAATATACATACGGTCATTGAACACAGATCTTCAAGCCGTATACGATCCCACACCAAACTTTTCGTGTAGATACAGAAAGAGCGCCACAATTAACATTGTCGCTTTGCTCTGATTGGTCATAAAGAACATAAAAAGGCAAGCGTCGCTGAAGTTCGATTCATTCTTTTATTAGACAGCAACATGGATACTACACCTAACAGTACAAGTCCCGGGCAGAAACGTAAAGCAGCGTCGGAGTATACACAGGCATCAAATCAACCACGTAATGAGACCTTCATTGTAGTAAAAATGGCCCCTTTGAAAATCATCATGGCAGAGATCAGACGTATGGTGCGCGACGACTCTTACGACCCTGACATATATGGAGAACATACCGGCGGAGAACACTTCACATTACCGTTCTACAACGCTCTAGGCTGTCTCGCCGCGGTTATAGCCCCTACAGACAGATAGAATGTGGCATGGATGAAGAAGGAGAAATACTTGAACATTTGTTAAAAGAGGCAAAGAAAGACCTGGGTGTGGAAGAGACTACAAGCTCTGAGCAGATCGGAACTACACCAACCGTCAAACCGACAGAAGAAGACTCTATCTTGTTCAAAGAGAAAAAGAACTGGCCAAAATTCCTGAAAGCGATGACAAAGATAGCACGTGACTTGCTGAAAGCCCAATTAGCACAAGCCACATTGGTCAACAACCTGATCGAGAAGGTCGAAGAAAAGAGAGGCAAAGTGAAAGAGATTTGACGCCCGCTGATTACAGATCAACTCGCGAAAAACATTTTCAAAGAGCAGGGAAGGGGAATGAAGGAAACGGTTAGCAAAGACTATAGAGAAGAGAAGGTAATCAGTTTACTGAGAGATCAACTGAGCAATTTCGGTCTCAAATGCAAAGTGATGGACTGTCTGTGGAACTTGATTATAAAGAATGTTAAAACATTGTGTGTTTGAAAAGAAAAAAAAAAATGAGGGCGGAAGGAGTACGAAACCGTGGCATGATTCCTACGGTACCACTGCGTTGGTTAGGGCAGGTACTTTAACCCTCGTTTTGAAAGAGCGCCATCAAATCATAATGGCTTCTGATTGGTCGGAAGATCTAACATGTCGACTTCACTTTGCTTTCGGACATTGGATAAAACACATCATGCCCCAGTGCCTACCTGTATCGACAATTTCCACGGTTGCTTTCCCTAACAGGTTTACAAGGAGAATGTTAACACAGGAGAGAGATCCCATCAGAGCTTACTGCCGGTTCGGTTTGGCACACAAATTTTACAGCATAGTACCAAATTCTGCCGTCATAACATCGCCGAAATACCAGAATCAAAGACTAGACTACTATTGGAACTTTGCAACTAGAGAGAACAAGTGGGGAGAGCACTCAACTCCAACGCTTGTATGTGTTTTTACACTATGAGCGCTCAGGTATATCGTCAGTTTCTCGACCACTACAAGGTAAAAGCCCAGAACAGGAAAAGATTCATGTCTAAGCCACCTTGGAAAAGAGGAGCGTATCGCGCCATCGTGAAGAAGCACCGAGAAATACTGAGGAGGTACATGAGCAAAGGAACTGACGAACAGACTACGGGAGGATGACAGTAGCAGATCGATCGATACAAAACCCAAAGGCTCTTATAAGAGCCACCACAAATGTAAAAAAAGAGAAAATTGAATGAAGACATTATGTTTGTGTTTATCATTGTGTGTTTATCCCCTTCCCTCCAAAAGATTTGATGACCTTCGGTCGTGTGGTAAATCACGAGGAACCTATATAGGTAGTGACCAATCAGGAGCCAGTATTTTACCTAATTTGCATATTCTATTAATATTCATGAGAAAATAGGAATACTGGCTCCTGATTAGTCACTACCTGTAAAGACTCTTCGTACTAATATCCCATGTGTTTAGATAGCGCAGAATGCCAAGGTTCTCTGTACTTTACAATAACAAAACGCAACTGAACACACAAATAATCCAACAATACGGTGATAACATGACAATGTTACATCTAAAAACTGTTACAAAACTGGTATTAGTGTTTTTCAAAGAGACAAGTTTCTGAACACATCAATGGAGGTAATGTTTCTTATTGTAAAGGGTAGATCATTGCACAAAGCTTAGTTCCCCACTTTCTGTTTTGAAGGAAAGCTATTAATATAAGAAGCAAATGTCTCTTACGTCTTTACGACACCATGCCACCTTAACCAGTCCATGAGCTACTTAAAATACCCTAAAAATTTGGGAATTGTCACGTGACGTTGCTCGAACATGCATTTAAAGCTTATGGGATGTTCACATTTGATTGTTGATTGCTAAACTTCCATTGGCTACTATGAAATTTTAACTACTGGTAGAATATGAATATTCAAAAGTATTCGTCTCCTTTTTCTTCATCTTATTAATTGGGTTGCTCCCGGATTTGACCACGGGGAGGAGATTGGGAGTACATAACGTACTAGTTTTGGGCAGTCAGAAAATTTGTTGAAAACAAAACAAGATATCATTGTTATTTATCAATAAAATGCTTTCTAGATTGTCTGAGGAGCCAGTAAAAACATCTGTTTTGTTCCATTTGCAATTCAGCAATATCTTGTGACATTAAAACTCGATCTTTGTGACATCACGAAAACTCAATTTTTGTGACATTATTAAAACTTGATCATGCCATCACTGAAATTCGATCTTTGTGACATTTACTAAAACTCGGCTTTTCGGCATAGAATTTAATATTGTTTTTGTAACCACACGTGTACACGTAAATGAATAGTGTATCTACCCTATACAAATTGGTATTATTCTAGTAAAATAAGCGACATCACCTGTTTACAAAGCGTGGAAAAGTGTATCACTCGCGAGTAAACAACGTTTTATAAACTAAACACAGCTTTTACTAAGTTATTTACTTAATACACTTGTTTATCTGGCTTAACAAAGAAATTGAGATTTTATGTAATTAGGTTTATAGAGTGTGTCAATTAAAGGCCACCTAGCATGATTAAATGTGGCGGCGTACATTTGATTCCAAAATGATTACTGATTGGTCTATCAGTATAAGTGCACACTGGACCATCATGTATTTCGACCAATCAAAGCACACTAATTGCAATATATTTACCTGCACGTTAGATATGATAACTGGCCTTTAACGAGTAATAGAGTCACGCTGTTTTCTTATTCGAACTTGGCATGCTTGATGATGTGTATCATTTATGGGACATTCAAAAATGTTATGACCCTTCCCTTCGAGAATATCTACGTATGCGACTTGACCAGGGTACAACTGTTTTACAGTTGAAATTGCGCTTCGTTGGAAGTGAACATTCTAAGTAATTTCAAGTAATAAGTAAAAACAGATATATAAAAAGTAATTTTTTTGTTTGTTTTTACGATCCACATTTATTTCAAACACTTCTTTGATCACATCAGCTGGCTTTTAGAAGAAGCAAGCTATTTAAAAAGATACAGACAATGCTCCGTCGTGGAGAGAGCCTAAAATAGATATCGGGACAGTCATTTATTTTTTCCCGTGATCCTTTGCACCATTACGTAAAGATAAGAAAATACATATTATTACAATGGAAATTTATATTCCTCGGTGTTGTACTTCCATGGCTCAATAGAGCTATAATCCACTCCCGTTGTGTATGTTTGATACAATATGAGGAAAATCAAATAAAGAGATAAATCGTATTTACGGTTTGCGAGGAAAGCTATCAAAAAGCAAAATAAGGTAAATTTGTCCCTAAAACCTGATTAAACACTAACATTACGCATCGAAAAATCTTACATTTTACAAGTCTAGACATAAGGTCCATTACATAAGCCTTTTTGTTCAATGCTTATATTTAAACAAAACGGTTGCAGCTAGTCTGTCATCGCAGGTGCGTTAAAAGTTCATTGCAATGAGATTTCTCTCCATTATTCGATTAATTACATTGTTGTAAAGAAGTAGCTGGAGACAGTTGAACGTTCAGCAGACACTTCAGCTTTGGGATTTTCGAAGCTGATTGTATTCCCATCCTCCCTGGTAATAGGAAACACACACCGAAATGTGATATGAATAACCTCAGTGACCTCGGGTTCAGGGGCGTCAACAATGATGTACACTGAGTTCTTTGCTGTGAATGCTTCTGGAGTCATCTGTAAACAAGACAAGAAATTGCAAAATGCTTGACAGGATGATAAGTAAACGGTATATTTTTTCTATAATCAATCCAGTTTATACCCCCGATTGGGAAAACAGTTTTGTTCTCCCGATCGAAGAAACTGTTCTCCCGATCAAGGGATCCTTTACAGAAGTATCCCACAATGCATCTATCCAAATTCAAAGTTTGTATAGGAATAACATAAGAATCAGACACATTTCGAGCGCGGAGAACTCAACCACTGCAAAGGGTTCAATTTTTTCGTCATGATATGAAATAATGGCATATGAATGATCTTTTCACGGTGCGCTTTTAAAATTCACCCCGCGCTATTCGAGAAATTTGAAGAAAAGTGGTGACTTCGTATTATGTGTTACCGTTAGGCAGTCGTGCTTTAACAAGATTTTCTGAAGAAAAAGCCTTTTAAAATTTCGTTAGGTTAGCAATCTAGAAATGATTGTAAGCATGACAGGTAACCGCAATACACGAAGCGCAATAATATTGTAAAGTGCTTAATTGCCAGCATGATTAGAAATTGCAAAAAACTTCTCAGCGTGATCAGTAAACCAAATTTTGTTGCTAACATTATAAGTGACAAAACAAGGGTTTTCAACAAGGTAATTAGTTTCCGCGAACATGATAATGAGGTTTGATGTTTCTTCACCTTACAACCAATTCAGCTAACATTTAGATTTTTTAAAGATTGATAGATAGCATATGGCTAATTCCGGATAAGGGATGCATGAATTTTTGAAATATATTTTCTAAATATAAATTATTTTTGATGAATATTACACTAATCAAGCTTTCAGAAACTGGTTTTGCTTTTCTTCTACTACACTTGGATGGGTTTGTTTTCGAAGCTTAAGGTTGAGGAAACAGAAGTAGCATTTCCACTTATTTTGTGATAGAAATTTGAATTGCCTTCTGTTGTAGTTCTTATGCTTCAGAGATAATCATTATTGGTTGACTATAAAGTATGATATTTTTTTATCTACCACTAAAGAATTTTAGCCCAAAAGTTGAAATATGACAACTTTGTAATTTTTTTAAATAATTACAAATTGCCATGTCCCGTCTGTCACAAAAAAACATGAACAAGTTGTGTACATTTTACATGCAAAGATTTGTTTGCTTGAAAGATAAATTCCTATCTTCTATCAAAATGACCTCACCTAGAAAGTAAAATAAAATAGAAACATAGCCTTTGATGTATAGTTAATATAATGTTTCATGTCAAAATCTGTCCAGTCTACCACAATTTACCCCTTAGACATATTTTGTCCAGTCTGACACATTTTCTATCATCTCTATAGGTTGTAAGAAATGGTAAAGATAGACTCTTATACTTCTGATACTCCATATCTTGGTTGAAAAATAATATAATTGATGAATTTATCAATGAAAATTAAACAAAAGATTGATTCTAAAAATGCACACTTTAGCCTTTAGGGCAGTGATACTTTGCTTGCCTTCTTAATTCATCTTTTTGTCCTGATCATGTCAGTTATAAAGTACTTTATTGTTGCATGCACACGTAACACACTTGTTTATTGCACATAGTTTATTGTTTATTGCATGCCCAGCATCATCTCATGGCAAGGGGTGTATTAATGTCTTTGAAAGGGAAGGGAGGGGGGGGGGGGGTGGAGTCCCTTAAGCGACATGTCACAGAATATGGCATGGCCAAAGGCACCAACAGTAACACCAGAAATTGCACCAAAAGTGTTGCAAATTGAACATGTACTGTATCACTTAAGGATGTAACTCTACACATGCAGGATATGGATGCCTCGTGGCAACCAGATGGTGCAGAAATTCTTACCCTTCCTGGAACCCGTCATGCGCACTTTTTTTTTTGTATAGAGTGGAACCTTATGTTATATAATTTGCGATGACGGCATCCCAGTGTGAAACTGACTCAACCACTTTCAGATGACATTCAACCAGATGGCCTACCTGGGTAACCTGGGAAAGGCAATTCTGAGGTACATGTAGATGAGCAATCATCGCCAACACCCTTGTGTATGCTTAGAAAGAGAAAACCTTACTTACAGTACATGTAACAGTTAACCGCTATGATGCTTATTGTATGCCTACATTTGAAGTTACATTGTTTGAAGTAACTTATGTTTAAAAGAAAAAATAACAAAACTGAATTAATTTTAATGCAAAAGTGCCAAAGTTTAAAATGTAAAAAAAATTAATTCGGATTGTAAAGTTTAATCTAGTGAGCATTCTTTATTGGCATACTTATGTACATACTTGTTAGTGCCAAAATATTAAGATATTATGAAAAATTGCTTTTTGAAGTGAAATGTTGATTAATCATAGCTGACCAATAAAACAAACAAAATAGCTTCAATTAAGGCGTTAATGAATGTGCTCCAAATTAGGGGTACTTGATGATTAATTATTGTTGAAAGTATTGTATTATTACTTTGTAGCGTTAGTTCTTGTTGTTGATCGAAAATTAATTCTAAAACAGACAGTTTATCATCACATAATTATAGTTAAAAAAAATGTATTTATTAAGTGCGCATTAATGCCCCGTCCCGTCTGTCACAACATTAATGAGCCTGGTATTTCCAGTTACATGTTTTAAATAGCTAAGTCATATATGTTTACTGATTACTTGTATAAAAAAAAGTGATTAACTTGACAGGGAGAAAACATTAAATTTCATGGAGGGAGGGGGGGGGGGGGGGGGACAGATAGCTTTCTTCAAGGAAAGTCCTTTAAAAAACAAAAAAAAGGGTAATTTTCGTCCCGTCGGTCACGCTGATTTTACTTCGCTACTCTAGTTTCAAGGATTATTTTTTAGTGAAACTTTAGATTGTTTACCATGACTATATACATAACGTAGAAGGTTACATCTTATAGATTGTTTTTGGCAGGCCTTTAAAAAAAGTAATGCAAATCTGTCCCGTCTGTCACGCCGGAATATGCAAATCAAAAAAAAATGTTGAGAAAACTTTACAGAACGTTTAGAAAAGAACATGAAAACACAACGGGAACGATGTATGACTTGTCAGAATTATATGTACCCGCAATATGTTTACAAGCGCAACATACATTTATGAGTATGAAAAGTAACCGCAAATTGATTATCATGATGATGAGTATAATCGCCAATGATATGTAATATATTGGCCAATATAACACACAATCCATGTAACAGCTATCCACATGTAAAAACTTGCAAAGTGCTTCTCAACAAGGTAATTACTCAGAATGTGTATGTTTTTAAGGTAACTGTCAACTGGTTGTCATCATAGTTAATATAATCTATTAATAACATAACATATACTAAAATGATTATCAGAATGATACGTGTTTTCTGGCATGACAAGTAAATACAATAGTATTTCTATATATAGTAATCCTAAATACTTGTGGAACTGATAAGTAATCCCACTAAGTAATCCCAATACGTAATCCCAATAAGTTATCCCTATAAGTAATCCCACTAGGTAATCCCAATCAGTAATCCCTATAAGTAATCCCAATAAGGAATCCCAATACGTAATCCCAATAAGTAATCCTCATAAGTAATCCCAATAAGTTATCCCAATAAGTAATCCCAAGAAGTAATCCTTATAAGTAATCTCAGTAAATAATCACAATAGGTAATCCCTATAAGTACTCCCAATAAGTAATCCCAATAAGTAATCCCAATAAGTAATCGCAATAATTTGGCTAAAATGGTAAGTAATAGTAAAATACTTACCAACATTAGCAAGTAAGCAAAAGCAGTATCATGAGAAAATTCATCTCAACATTACAGGGATTTGCAAATGAATGTCTATTTCTTACCTTTATGTCAAAGCTGACATGATAATACTAGCAAGTTACGTAATGCCATGGTAATTAAACGTAATATGCAATCTCATATCATAAGTAATCGCAAATATCTTTCAGCATGCTAAGTGACGGTAATATCTTTGGCTGTTTGGTGTCATGAATTAAGCATGAATGATCACTATGCTAAATAACCGCAATATGCTCAATAAAACATTAATTAGGAGTGAAACAACAGAGTGGAAATCTTTATTGTTTGGTCTGAGAAGAAATGGCATTGAGCTGTCAGTTCAAGGGACATGGGCGCCAAATCCTTCACATGCTCCAAGGGAACTATTTTCCAACTTGTTTCTAAAAGCAAATTTTGATCGCCGTGAATGAAATGTAATGAAATTGGCAGAGCTGCCCAATTTTACTAAAAAGAAAAACACATCTTATCTGTTTATTTGTTTAAATTGTACTAAATGATTATTCAGTGAGTAGCTTGTATGGTAGATGTCAAAACGACAAATAGATATCTTGTTATATTCAGGGTTTTTGAGATTAAAAGATCACGCAGAAAATGGCGTCTCGCTTTCAATTACCATGTGCTTTATTGAAAATGAATTGACAAAAACAAATAGTGTTTCTAGATATGTACAGTTACTA
>JAIGNY010001857.1:410000-415000 GCA_020152595.1 Chiridota heheva | reverse complement strand
TACGTAAGTTAGGCCGTTCTTATGGAGATAAAGATACTTCAATTTCGGAAGATTATCAAAAGCATGTACGTTTAACGTGGTTTCGTTGATCGAATTCCCGCTAAGCTTCAAGTGAACAAGATGCTCTAAGTTATCAAAGGCATTTGCATCAACCTTAGTTATAAGATTGTCTCTCAGTTGAAGATAATTCAAAAGTGGTGTTCTGGTGAGGGCTTTAGTTGGAATGTCGGTGAGCTTGGTTTTGTACAGTAAAAAACTGTACAGGTACTTCAAATTATGGAAGGCATTGTCTTCAATAAGCGTGATTGGGTTTTTACCTAGGTCAAGTAAGCGCAAATTGACATTGTATTCAAATACGAAGTCTTTGATCTCATGGATTTTGTTTTGCGCTATTCGAAGGTATTCAAGGTTTGGAACTATCATCAAAGAGTCTTTCGGAATTTCTCTCAAATTATTCATCGATAGAGTTAGATCTTCCAGTTGTGTAACTAGGTAGAATGCAGACGGTGGAAGTTCATTGAGGAAGTTATCTTCCAAGTCAATCATCACCAATTCCGTGTTGTATTGGAAAGCCCTGGCAGGAATCTCACCAAGAAAGTTATGACCCAGATTAAGATGAGTGATATAAGGTAGAGTCTGAAGAACATCTAACGGAATGCTTGGAAGCATGTTGGTATTCAGATCGATTTCCAATAATTGTACCAGATTGGAAAGCGCGTTGGATTCAACGATATGGATGATATTGTGAGAAAGGTTCAGAACCAATATGATATCGTTGTAGATGAAGGCATCATTTGGAACGATTTCGATCAGATTTCGGTCGAGTTGTAGGTTAGAGAGATGCGGAACGAACTGCAAGCTGGGGGTTGGTATCTCAGAAATACTATTCGCAGAAAGAATCAATTCTTCAAGATTGGTTAGACTGTGAAATGCATGTCCATCAATAACGCCGATATCATTTTGCTCCAGTCGTAGGTACGTCAGATCATGGAGACCTTCGAATGCGTAAGGGTTGATACTATTGATATCATTAAATGACATATTGAGGTGGGTGGTGCCCTTTGGAATGTCACCTGGAATCGTGGTTAAACCAGCGTAATCACAAGTTACCATTGTTCCAATGCAGTCACAAGCACTTGGACACGAAGTGCATTGTGCGACCATCACAGCAAGCAAACCTACAATATAAGACATCTTCATTAGTGTGGAAGCCATCGTCGCGAAATCTGATCTGCAAAAAACAATGGGTCATCATTTTGAGTTGCAAAAGAAGATACAATGCAAACTTTGAATATTAGTTTACCCTATTGTTATCGTCGTCATTGTCATTGTCAAAGTTATCTATAGGAATTTAAATAATATATTTATTGATCAAGCATGTCCAGCTCATATCAAAGAGGGAAAATTAAGAAATCAAAACTATTGATCATTCTACGAGTGACTATCACAGCTTCGTATTTCTATTAATCAGTCCGGTCCGTACCCCCGATCGGGAGAACAGTTTTGTTCTCCCTTTACAGAAGTATCCCACAATGCATCAATCCAAATTCAAAGTTTGTATAGGAATAACAAAAGAATCAGACACATTTCGAGCGCGGGAAACTCAACCACTGCAAAGGGTTCCAATTTTTCTTCACGATTTGAAATAATGGCATGTTAATTATCTCTTTACAGTGCGCTTTTCAAATTCACTGTGCGGTTTTCGAGAAATTTGAAGAAAAGTGATGAATTCTTATAATGTGTTACCGTTAGGCAGTCGCGCTTTAACAAGGTTTTCTGAAATTATGAGAAATAACTTGGGGATTTGTGAAAATTATTTAGCAATAACTGCGTGATAGCAACGAAGTTGTTTTACTTTCGCGAAATTGTACATGAACAAAGCAAACTTTGTTACAAACCTTCAATGAAACGACTGTTAAGCGTCGATAACTGAAACTTCACATAAAAATGGCGGCATCCATATGTCACTGTAAGCTCAGTGCGCATGCTTGACTTTCCCGATTGGGGGACTAATTGAGTCCCCCGATCGGCTGTACGAACCGAACTGTAAATTGTATGTGTATTTCACTGAAATTAGGTTTGCATGTGAACTAACATCAGAGTAATACTTTAAAGTGAGTCTTGTTTCCGTAAAATTTGATTATTAAAGAATTAGTTGAGTGGTTCACCTTGTATGAAAGAGGACTTTGCAGGAAACACAATGGTGAAGAAAACATTTCTTCAAGAAGATATTTAAGTTTGAAGTACTGTATTATTCTTGTAGAAACAACTGGAATTAGACTAGTTGTGACGTCACAACCTCAGATTCCACTTTAATTATTCTCTTATATATTTTTCTACAATCTTGTTGCTTAAAAACAATTGGATACGTCAGGAAAGCAGTACAACATAATCTAGTTAGGGTAATCATAACTTACCACTCACAAATTACAAGAATGTTTGAGGAAAAATAAAATAAATATGGTAAAAACTTGTATTAATTTTCTTTAAGATTTTACAATTGAAAAAAAAATCTGAGTATGAGGACTCCAACCTTTCATTGTAGACTAACTACACCAATCGTGTCTATAGAGATAAGATAAGATAAACTTGAATTCTCCTCAAGTCTTGACATAAATATTCAGTTAGTGACAGCAATAAAGAACCTATACATACCGAATAACTTCAATGTTCTCCTAATTTGCGGATCAGATTTCTTTTTTTGATATCGGATCTGGTCAAGATTAGATTCGGAATTTATATAAGCGATATCTATTTTAAGCATTGATAAAATTATTTATATGGTTTACAGGTTCAAGAATTGTACATCTGAAATAGCCTTTCAACCAGTTTCTTCATGAGGTCAAAACATTCAATTAATAGATTGTTCAATTACGTCTGATGCTTTTCTGAAAATTAGGCAGAACGACTTCGTCCATTTTTCCGACTTCAAAGTCTTCAATTCTCGATCCTCATACATTATAACAATTAGCAACAATTATTCATGGATGATCAAGCAAATCATTTTTGATATGAATGACGTTATCAGAAATTAAGTAAGTGATATCAAAAAACCAATAAGTCTTAACAGATATTTAGTTAATGATAGCAAAACTAATCTTGTAAACACCATAGCTTTCTTCAGGTAAATAAGAACTTTTACACACTTGAAGAACTCGTATGTATGAACCCTGTACAACTAGAATTGAAGCCTTCTATCTCCCAAAGAACGACAGGTTCTAATGACATCCATAAAGCAAAATAGTATCCCCATCCTTAAAGTACTTTGTGTCTAAGACGTGTAGTGCCAATTGTATAGTGTGGGAGTGTGACTGGTGTGCGTGATTTGTGGTGTGAGCGACCGTGTGAATAAACCGGCTTAGCAAATATGTTGTTAGTAGCGAATGAGCGATGTCAACAGATCTTTAGTAAGTCGAAACACTAATAAGATATATGCTTATAATAGAATAAAGATTTTTCGATTTTCGATCATTCGATATTTTGTTTTTCGATTATTTGTTGTTCGATTTTTCGATTTTGTTTGATGTCTTAAAAGAGAGAAATACAAAATGAAATATCATTTTCAAATAAATAGATCAAATTTTGGTATACTACATTAACGTTTAAAGAAAGTTGATAGTGTGATTTTACTGTCACATATAGTTTCAAATATTACATCATTACGAAAATAAAAACGATACAAATATGGAAAGTCATAACACACACTTTGAAACTTTACAGTGCAACTATATTCAGGAAATATGTAGTAAATAGAGATATTTTGTATGCTACTATTAGGCAGTCGTATATCAATAGAAATATAAATAATATAATTTTCGAAAGTAAACTAGACCCATATGTAAGGGGCGTCATTTTACGTGAAGTTTGGTTGTTTGCCTCCCAAACTGATCTAATGTATTTTTGGTGAAGTTTTGCTGTTTTCCTCCTAAACTGATCAGATGTATTTTGGGTGAAGTTTGGCTGTTTGCCTCCGAAAGTGATCAAATGTATTTTTAGTATTTTTGACTGTTTGCCTCCTAAACTGATCAAATGTATTTTTTGTTAATGAATCTCAGATAACTATTTTGTATGAATATTGGTGTAACAGAATCTAATTTGTAGCTCTCAACGAGGGTTTAAAAGTCTCTTGATAATTGCCCCATCACTTCTGATCTTGTGCCGTTATAAAATTTTCATTCGGGAATAGTTTGATTTGAACGACAAATCTGTGTCCACTGAGGCACATCCAAAATTTGTAGAAAGTGAAAGGAACACTGCAATATACAAACTGTTGAATAAAGTACCAAATCATTCTTTCCAGAAAGTTTAAACTTATATCAGCTATTTGTAAGTGTCCAATTCGTACTAGAAGCAGAGGGCAGCTGTCAATATAGCATATCCCTGCTAAAATGACGACACAGCCTCATATTCCTCAAAGGTTTTTGTGTAATTTATTGAAATATATTTTATATTATGATTCAGAACCAATGGATTTGCCTGATCTGCTGATGAAAGTAACTGTATGATATAAAGGAAAAATAAATTACCTGCAAACTATAATTCTTCTTCCCACCGCCTGCTAATTGCGAAGTCAAAATACTTTGTGAATATTTCTGTCCCTCTTTCGAATAAATTGGAGTTACTGAGAGGGTGTTGACATGTACTCATAATTTTTCCGTAATCGATCAAAAACTAAAATAGCTTTGTTAACTATAAAACGCTAAATGATGTAAGTTTAAAAGATTTTTTCAAACGGCACTTGACCTTTGTTTTCTGCGGATAAAACGTTTAACTTCAAAAACGCCCGTTTCAAAAACATGAATAAGGCCTACTTTAGATTTTCAACAGTTCAAGTGAGTGAAAATTGCAGAAGCTTAAAGAAAGGTATGGTCTAGCAGCCTTCACCTCTCATAGTGCTAGGATACTTGTTGTGTAACGTGAGTTCACGAGCGTGCGAAATGAGGGTGGAAGGAAGTTTGGAGGTGAAATTGGGAAATAATTAACATACAATTGAAAAAGGT
>JAIGNY010001857.1:387500-405000 GCA_020152595.1 Chiridota heheva | reverse complement strand
GGGTTTACAGGCGAAAGATTTATTTAAACATTAGAATAACATGTACAAGCTTTAACGACGCCATTACAGGAAAATCTATAATCAACCCAAAGCAGGTGTTTTTAATTATTCAATCATTATTATTATCATTATTTGTGAAAGGGGGGAAAATCAAAGCCCCTGCATAAATAGCGTCAATTTTATTTGTTTTACTGCCCCACTCAAAACTGTTGGTATATCCCCTCCCCCTGCCCACTCACACATACGCCTCTTCACATGTTTGATACAACATCCTTACACCGCAATAGAAATACAATAGATAAATTTGGCACTGTCTTTTTAAGTTAGTTGGGTACTTTGACGTATTCAGCTTGTGGTGCCAGACGGCTAGAGGGCAAACTGGAAAAGGGTTGTACTACGTGGTGTATATAAAAAGCAGGGTGAGGGGTCTTATTTCTTATCTACCTACTGTGGTGTAGCGGTAATCATACATGTCTACAGACCACAAGGTCCTGGGTTCAAGCCTGGGTTGGGTAGACACGCCAGTGCACCACAACTGGTTATCAAAGGCCGTGGACATTGACTTGGTTGTCGATGTTATGTATGTCCGTACGTCGTACCTGTGTTCTCGTCCGGGTCGTATTAAGCGTTTCGTGAGAGCATTGTTACTATCATAAGCGATTACGCAGGTGACGACCCCGTCATTGTAATTGCGTGTTCACTCGTCGTCGTCGGCGGTCTTATTTCACCTTATTCCCGCTAGGGAGGTGAATTAACTTGACATTGGGATATTAATAAAGAATTAAAAATTAAAGGAAATACATTTTGGTAAAGTTATTGTTTTGGCAAAACAGTTTTGGCAACATTTCCTGAAAATGAAAGATAATTTCCGAAAGTGGATGAAATTTCCCGAAATTGAAGAAACTTCTTTGAATATTAAAGAAATTTACCGAAAATTAAAAAACAATTCCCGAAAATTAAAGAAATTTCAAGTCCCGGAAATTGAATGTTTTATTTCGCAGGTTAGTAACAAAGTTGCCGCAACCAAATTTGGACCGTATCTAAACTTATTTCATGCAGTGTATTTATCTGATATGTATAGCATATCGTATATAGCAGTATCCCGCTACTTACTTAAATTTTCCGTACATCATTTTGCCAGCGGGCTGACGCCACTGCTGTTCGCTATCGGTTTTTGGAAGATTTGAAATCAATATACTATTTGTATTATACGAAAAATAAATTAAATTGATGATATACTACAATATGATTTAAAATCCCTTAATAATTACATAGTATGACAGAAGAATTTATTTGTCCAAGATAATTTCTGCAAAACAATTGCCCGTAATATTGGTGTACATCCAAGATAATTTTTGCTTGTAATTCCCTAACGTCGCTCAAATCTACTAATCCCTTTATCTGTTCAACAAACAGTCAAATGCAACTTTTATTTCAGACTTAGATTTTTTTTTAAGGTCAGTTCTTGACCATATTTACGTTAAACTTTACTCGGCAATATGGACACAGTTTGGCCCCTTCTCAAATGTCGTCAGTTTGGAGATTTAGGTTTAAATTGTGCTAATTTTACACGAGTAAAGGTTAATATAGAGTCAAGAAATTACAAAAAATGACTTCCGGTCAACAGAATAATCTGATAACTGGGTAATGTCTGGACAGTTTTTCAAAAAAACTTTTGAAAATTGCGTTTTTCGTTTTCGAGTTCTTCGAAATTTTCGTTCTTCGTTTAGGAGATTTTAAAAGCTCCAAACTGCCATTTTGGAAGGGGCCAACATGTGTCAATATTGTCCGAGTTCTGCTACACTAGTAAAGTTTAAGGTAAATAGGTCAAGAACTGACCTTAAAAGAGGACTTCCCGGCCAACAGAATATATTTCAAAAATCTTCGTTCTGGAGTTCTTAGTATTAGAGTTTTAAGAAACCTATACTGCGACCAGGAAACAGCAATAAGACTTAAAGGAGATTACAGTGAATTAAGATAATCCGAAGAGGAGTCAGGCAGGGGTGTGTTTTGCCACCAGATCTTTTCAACATTTACAGTGAAACAATACTTCGTAACAACGACAGTCTTGAGGGGCTGAAAGTTGGAAGCTATGATATGAATAACCTACGCTATGCAGATGACACGGTACTTATAGCAGTCAGAAGTAAAACTGCAGTCTCCGAGGCTTCTGGATAAAGTTGTAGAGGAAAGTGAAAAGAGAGGGCTGTCTCTAAATGTAAAGAAAACAGATGTATGCTGGTTTCAAAGAAAGCGATAAACCCATTATGTAGTATACAAAGTCAAGGAGAAATAATTAAACAAGTACAACACTTTAAGCACTTGGGCTACACATTAACATCAGATAGTCGGTGCATTAATGAAGTTAGAAACCGCATTGCAATTGCCAAAGACATGTTTACAAAGATGAATCCAAATCTGAAGAATGTAAATATTGGAATGGACGCGAAAGTCCGTGTCTTGAAGGCATATGTATGGTCTACTCTTCTCTATGGCTGTGAATGCTGGACAATTACCAGAGACATCAAGACAAGATTAGAAGCTACGGAAATGAGGTTCATTAGGAGAATGTTGAAAATATCTTGGACAGAAAGGAAAACAAAAGATGATGTCCTGATAGCTTCAGGCATGGCCAGGTCCCTACTCAATGCCATCAAAAGGAGACAGATGGAATTTTTTGGGCATGTTTTTTGGGAGGGTGGGTTGGAACAGCTTTCAGTATGTGGGAAAATTGAGGGCAAAAGAAGCAGAGGAAGGCAGCGAGTTAAATATGTCCAAAGCTTAAACAATTGGGCAACCAACAACAGCCGAAGTAACAATAAGTTTATGCATTTAGCTCTAAACAGAAGTGACTGGAGGGCTATGATCGCCAATGTCTGTTCCAGACTCGGCACCTAGAGAGAGAGAGTATTACAGATTTTCGAAATCTTTGTTGTTCGTTCTTCAATTTAAAGTTCCACATTTTGAACCCACCCAAATATTTACTGAATGACTGTGGACCAACTCTGTCACCGGAACCAGTGTCCGGATGTTTTACAGTTTTTCCCGACGTTGGTTCAACTCAATCTTTGCAAACCGGACATCATGTGACATTCCACCTAATCTGCGACGAAGAAAGGTGGACCAATGACAAACAGGCAAACGCAGATTTAGAATTATCTCGTTTATCTATCGTGGCCCTCAGAAAAGGACAGGACTGGTAATGTAATCTACATCCTCAAAATCCGCCATTTTTGATACCCTTGCCTAAAATTATTAGAATAATTACAAACGTTCATAATTAAAACTAATGATTTTGATATGTTTTGAAAACTATAAAACTTGATACGTGATTATTTTTACAAAGTAGGAACCGAGAAGTATTAAAAAACGATACAAGTACAATTTTTGTTGGGCACTACCATTACAGAGAGAGGTGAGCAAAATGTGGCAGAATAAAGATTATTTCTAATCAGTGAGCTAAAACAAAGAATCCTATTGTAGATGCTGCGGAAGTAGGCTATTATTTTGCGCTGTACAAGGACTTCCAACATCCTGGACTGACGCACTGACATTACATTCTTTGTAAATGCATTCAGGGACTTATTTGGACAAATCACTGATGCACAGAACCAGAATGAAACTACCTGATCCAACTTGACTGACTGCAAACAAAGTTTAACTTGACGTGATAGGAAGGACAATATATCTGGAGTAAAATTATATTTACTCCTCTAGTGCCGAAACACCTAGTAAAGGAACCTAAAGCGTATCATTGTAAAATGGCAATGGAATTGAAAAAAAAAAATGTGTTTGCAATTGAGCCTTTATTCTGTCCTTATAAAATGGAAGTTCAACCATTTCTTTGCTGATCAGGCCCGTAGTCAGGAATTTGAAAGAGGGGAGAGGAGAAAGAGAGGGAGAGAGAGAGAGGGGGAGGGGGTGCGTTTTCGCATAAAAGTGCAAAAGATCTTGAAATTCCGGGTCCTTATTATCTTTAAGATTTTAAAAGGGCACTTTCTGAACAAAAGGGTGTTCAGGAATTTGAACAGTTGAAAGGGGGTTTCCTTTTTCATCTAAAAGGGCAAACAATCTTGAAATTGTGGGTGCTTATTATATTTTTAGATTATAAAATGGCACTTTCTGAACAAAATGACACTCGTTCACTCGGATGAACCCCCTTCCATTGGCTACGGGCCTGCTAATCCGCTATCTTTTAATTGGAAGGTAAAAGGCCTATTTTAGAGTGTATTTCTTTAAACAATATTGTGAGGTGGGGACCATGTGCGCGCGCATTGCCCAGATATGATAAGAACTTTACCGTATGTTGTCCAAACTTTATAGTATTTGTCCAAGATTTTTTCTAAATTCATGAAAATTTCGCAAAAGTTGAAGGAAAGTTTTTGAAAATAAAGAAAATTTCCTGAAAATAAAGACGATTTCCTGAAGAAAAAAAAAAAAAAAAATGACTTTTTTATTTTTTATTTCCGAATTATTTCCAATTTTTTTCAATAAGCGCGGCCGGAAAGGTAAAAGTCTTTCTAAAAATTGTGTTGTCAAATTTCTTTGAAAATTATTATGGGGTGGGGACCATGCGTGCATGGCCCAGATATTGCAAATTCACCTCCCATTCCCAAAATTTTGGTTCTATGTTGTAGATTGTGATCCAGACTTGAAAGTTTCGGTCCAAAATTGCTAGATTTTTTGATAAAAACCTGAAGATTTTTTATCCCAAAATGCATATTCTTAGGTCAAAATTTAAGAATTTGGTGAAAAAATTAAAGATGTTTGGTCCAAAATGGAGGAATTTTGGTGCAAACTGTAAAAGTTTTGGTTCAAAATTAACGAAAACTCAGTCGATACGATTACAAAAAAAGCCATCTTCTAAGTGACATTTGATGCAGTTTATTTGATGTAGTTACTTATATTTATTACTTTGACAAAATTCGGGGGGCTATGATATTTTTAGGGAGACTAAGCGCCCAATAGCCCCCCAGACAATGCCACTGCTATCCATGAAAAAGATTAATTGCTACGACAGCCCTTTTAAGGATTATTTTAGTGGTCAAGCATGTTTATATATTAATGAAAGAGGACTGCAAAAGAAACTAAATGGTGAAGAAAGCATTCAAAAATCTTATTCCGTTAAGGAGATATTTAAGTTCAAAGTTTGGTATCATTTGTGTAGAAACGACTGAAATCAGACTAGTTGTGATGTCATTGCCTCAGATTCCTCAGTCTTTATCTATCATATTTTGTCCTGCGATTTTGTGGCTTAAAATCCATGGGATATGTAAAATAAGTAGTAAAACTGAATCTAGTAAGGGTATTTATAATGTACCACCTGAAGAAAGTTTGAGGAAAAATAGTTTAAATAGTCAAAAATTGAAAAAACTTTCATTAAAATACATACAGATTTTGGGGATTCTGAGGTTGTGACATCACAACTAGTCTGATTTCAGTCGTTTCTACAGAAATGATACAAAACTTTAAACTTGAATATTTCCTTAACGGAATAAGATTTTGCAATGCTTTCTCAAGTTCACCATTTTGTTTTTAGTGAAGTCCTCTTTCATATAAGATGGATTTGCTTGACCCCTGAACTAATCTTTTAAAGGGTTGTAATATAATAGACACCACATGTCTACAACACAGCTAGATGTACGTCACACATTTGCCTTCAACAACAATGAAATAGCGCCGCTAGTGAAATAATTTTAATATTTCTTCGTCAATCAGTCAATAATCATAATTGACTTGCTTTCAAATTGAAGATCGAAAAACTTCATGTTTGCCACCTGGTGCCATATAGTGCCAGAGTAAACATGTAAAGTATTATCAACATTTGTTTTACTAACAAACAGAACGCACTTATGTTATTTCATGGAATCTGAGCTGACAACCGTGACGTATGCAGTGCACCACCCGGTCATCATCTGTGAGATGAAAAATGTATACGTGCAGCTGAGTCTCACAAAACTCCTTTTAATGTTACTCTGTGTGTCAGAAATTATAGGGCAATTGCACTTTACATGACGAAAACATGAATTTATTATTGATTGAAAAAATGTGACATTGGCGTATCACAACAATTATTTCAATAACCAAAGGCATAGGCCTATTTGTGAGTAAGTTCTGCAGTTTGAAAGCTTTGAAATTGAAGGAAAGTTTACAAAGTGCACGCCTAGTCCCCCGCGTGGAATCGAGGGCACGTCCAGTCCCCCTCCACCCCTCTTCCACAGCCGCGTAGAAGCGAAGGCACATCGTTCTCCCTTGTTCCGTGGAATATGAAAGGCATTTCTTGAACCCGTTGCCATAGTAAGGTGTGGGTATTGGTGATCAATCGGTTGACCATCCAAGCCATTAGGCACATAGAGCCGGTGCTTATCCGCGGGTTCATTAGTGTAATCGTAATGCTGGTATTCATATTTTTTTTACAGCTGAGGTGGACTGGAGCAGGTAGAGTAAAGCACGTCATACAGCAGGTGCCGTAAATAGGTGTGTATAGAATTCAATATGTATTTACCAAAGTGCTTCCTACTCTGAATATAGATATGCGGTTAATTTGGTTAATTCTATGAACTGAACCATGCCGCATTTCAGGTACGTCCCCCGCCCTCCCTTGCTGAATGTCTATTTCTTGGGACGTTTTTTAGTAACGGTTATACTTCTGAGTTTTTCCGCTTTATATATAATTTATATATATTGTTCCACTCAGGTGGAATTTTTTTTTATAGAGGTCGGCTCCCCCTTTTAAAATATTTAAATAACACGTAATCCAGGTGCGGATCCAGAGACTGCTTTGGAAAAATGGCCCCTCCTACTCGTTATGAAATAATCAGAACTGACCATATTTAGGAACAAAAATATATTTCTTAATGAAGAATGTCTTACCTAATTAGAGTTAGCGTCACTTTCACAACTAGCTTAAAGGGGCACTAGACCAAACGAATAACGGACCGTACACGGTAGAGAAATCTTATCAGTTCCACACCAGCATATGTCACACGGTACGTGTAAAGTGATTTGAAGAAGAAGAAGAAAAAGAATTTGAAGAAGAAAAAGAATATGAAGAAGAAGAAGAATTTGAAGAAGAATTTGGAGAAGAATTTGAAAAAGAAGAAGAATTTGAAGAAGAAGAATTTGAAAAAGAAGAAGACTGAAGAAGAATTTGAAGAAAAAGAAGAATTTGAAGAAGAATTTGAAAAAGAAGAAGAATTTGAAGAAGAATTTGAAGAAAAAGAAGAATTTGAAGAAGAATTTGAAAAAGAAGAAGAATTTGAAGAAGAAAAAAAATTTGAAGAAGAAGAATTTGAAGAAGAAGAAGAAGAAGAAGAAAAACAAGAAGGAGAAGAATTTGAAGAATTTGAAGAAGAATTTGAAGAATTTGAAAAAGAAGAAGAAGAAGAATTTGAAGAAGAAGAAGAAGAAGAATTTGAAGAAGAAGAAGAAGAAGAAGAAGAAGAAGAAGAAAGAGATGACGAAAAGAAGAAGAAGAAGAAGAAGAAGAAGAAGAAGAAGAAGAAGAATTTGAAGAAGAAGAAGAAGAAGAAGAAGAAGAAGAAGAAGAAGAAGGAGGAAGAAGAAACCGATAAGCGTGGTTTTCTAGAGACTCATAAATATTCAACAAAGTATTTTGACCTACACTGAGAGCTAACGAAACTTCTAAAACATTCATATTTATACCAACTTGGTATCTAAGATTCATAAACAATAACATCTTACCACTTTAGAGAATAAAACCAGGCCGTTTTTAAACCACCAAAGCAACGCCCTTTAGCTTATTGGTCTATAAAAAGTTTAAATAAGTTAAATCCATCTAAGACATTAGGCACATAGGGTCGGTGCTTATCCCCGGTTTCCTTGGCATAAGCGGATGAGAGCAATGACTTCCCATGGATGGCACGCTGGTCTATCACAGGTGAACTCTTCAGCAATGCTAATATTCACTTTTTTACAGCTGAGTGGACTCGGGGAAAGTAGAGTAAAGTGTCTTGCTCAAGGACACAGTGAAACGCTCACAGCGGGAATCGAAGCCGGTACCTCTCGCATACGAGCAAGCCTCCTTAAACACTGAGTCATTGCACCACACTATAGTGGTCCTTTAAACTATTCATCTTTACGCTCAAAAATATTGAACAAGCAGAGCAGTGGCGTGGTGGTAGGGAAACCAGGGGGAAACAACCGCCCCCTCCCCCCAGCAAAGCTTTCCGATGGGGCGCCAAAATCATCTTGAGAAAATTTACGTGTTGGTCAACAACTTCTTCCTATACTAATAAGGAAGTAATATTCCATTTGTGTGGTCAAAAGCGCATGAATTTTCCACAGAAAATACCAAATTTCGCCACCATTGGCATTCGACCAGAGCCCCTGGATTTCACGCTCGGACAGAAACCGGTGCATGTCGATAGCTCGTCGGCAATATTTGATATCTGCTCCTGCAATAAAGGGCAAACACTTTTATTAAATACAGCTGGTAGAAACTTTTGAAGAGGGCGCCAAATGCTCACAGGGGCGCAAAAAGTGTTATGAAATATACTCTTATATACTTTTTATTCTCAACGTTGTAATTTTCTTTTCAAAGCTAACTTCTAACATTAGATACATGAAAACCATCCCTAGACCCAAACTAAAGACACATATTGAAGTCAATGGGATCCTGCATTTGAACATTCGTTCAAAAATAATATTCCTTTTAACTTCGGAATTACACGATTTTGAGCAATTTTCTGCTACCAAATTCACGCTAGAAAACGCTACTAACTTCCTGGGGCTTCGCTTCTTCGGCGCCTAGGACGTCGACCCTTAAGCAATTTTTTGCTCGGAAAATCGCGAGAAATGCAGGCATTCCTGGAGTTTCGCCCAAGCGCCCTACTGCAGCTTGACACATTTTAAAATCCTTTTTTGCTATTAAAACCGTGACAAACGTAGGGCTTCCTGCGAAACCCTGGATCCCCACCGGGGCTTTGCGACCTTCGCTTCTATAGCTGTATAGCATGCCCAGAGTTGACACAATTTTAAGCCCCGTAATGAACGTGTTACAAACTTATTTTCTTCGGGAAATCTGCAATTCAGTGAAATCTCATTCTGTTCTTCATTTTCTGTTAAATCTCCTCCAATTTTCGGGAATTTTCCTTCGTTTTCGAATTTTGCCTCTTTGAAATTTGCATCTAATTTTCATGAAATTTCCTTCATTTTCGGGATATTTCCTTCAATTTTTGGAAAGTTTTATTTCATTTTCGTGAAATTTTCTTTATTATACGGGAAATATCCTTCCATGAAAAAAAATTCTTTCATTTTCGTTTGACCTTTGCAATCAACCGTCCCTGTAGTGTATAGTCATTTCTTTATTTTGCGAATGGTGTCGCTTATTTACATATTTCTGTTTGATTGTTCATCCAGAAGATTAAACCATCTGTCAGTCAGTCATGGCTGCAAAAATCCATTTTTGGTTTCGTAAACCACGGAGGTTATTTACACGGCCCCTTTCTGCTGTAATCCTCACCTGATCGTTGTGAAGTGGACACAATTGCAGCTGTTTGGCTGGAAAAGCTGCTCTCAAAGTACGGTATAATGAACACGAACGACATTTTCTTCTGAAACAGGAAAGCAATTGCACGCATTTTCTTTAGTCCTTTTGTCTTATTGATTGGTGCATCCAGCAATGACATTTAGGATCCGACCCATATGAGTTTATGGGAAATTCATGGTTACTTGTATGGGCATGGGCTTGTCCACGTTAGTCCCATACAAGCAACAACGGTCAAAGGCTTATCCCATGCAGCCATGAGGCCACGTGGGATACCCCATCCGCCCATCTGGGTTCGATGTAGGAAACACCTCGATGCAGGAGAACACATTTATGTGGGTACAGTTTCTATGTTTGGGTTTTAAAACAAATTACATCATAACTTTATTTATCTGCATGCAGTTTTCTCCCGTTTGATTTTTGGTTATTGGTGATCAAACAGCCTTGATATACAGCTTACATTTTTGGTAAATTGGTGGTTTGAATAAGTAAATGTGAAAGTTCATTTTCTGGAATTTTTTTAATTTTCGGTGAATGTTGCCAAATTTTACCAAAATTTAAAATATGCTTTAGACCGCGATAAGAGATTGCATACATTTTTGTAGAGACAAAAATAAATTCTGGCCCTCAATATGAAATATCTTCGTACGTTGCTGCCAATTTAAAACTATGTGCCCAACGTATTACTCTGATGAGCGTGTTTCTATTTGGAGGAGGGAGGGGGCGCAAAAATGCCCTTCCCCTGCCAAGTATGACCCACCACCTGACCACGCCACTGGTCCCATGTGGGCTTATTTATTTGCCCGTATATAGCTCCTACGTGGGTACTCAGATAGATATATTCCTTGCACTGTTGTAGCTAACTTCCTTAAAAAGGGGACCTTTGTTTTTATCTGTTCTGCGTTTTTAAAAATGACTGAAGATATCGTGTGACCCCGAATTTTCCTCAAAATCACACCCTTGCTTCGGGCGTACAACTTGTAAACTATTCAGTTAACATGCTTTATAATATACTTCCTGCTGCTCCATGTACAGGAGAGTACAGTTTTATTCACGTACGTGATGACGTAGAAGTTCAATCATACAGTGGAAATACGCGCAATTGATATCTTCTTTGGGGGAAAATCGCAACTTACCAGACAACATGCAAAGTAAGAATGATGAACAATTGTTTTGCTCATTAATCTTCGAATAAAGTTAATTTGAAAACTTCCTCGCCACCCAATGTGGTGGACCCCCTTTTTGATTTTGAATTGATGAAACTTCTCGTGGTAGAACTTTCTCGAGATCTTTGCCCTCTGATTTACTTTTTTAAATTTCATCTAGTAAAGAATGCAAGAAAAAGTGCACCGTCGGATAAGTGAGACCCTTACTTGGCTGACACGTTCCCTAATTCGGGAGCATTTGAAGAAAGCGCCACTTGAAACACGGACGGGGTGGAACTGCTAGTGTCATTTTCATCCCGTTCGAAGGACACTTTCCCAAATAAGATATCCCTGGTATTACCAAGGATATGTTATTTTCCCCTGGTATTACGCAATCATTCGGCCACACAGAAAGTTGAGACAACTCGACAAAAAGTGCTGCAAGTTTATAAAACCTTAGTATTTGAACATCATAGAGTTCTTTCTTGGATTATTTCTACCCTGTAAACTGGTTTAATGATTTCATTTGGTGCAAAAATCTTAAAAAATACCTTTTTCAGCAGGTTCAAGCCTGGGTTGGGTAGACACGCCAGTGTACCACAACTGGTTATCAAAGGCCGTGGACATTGACTTGGTTGTCGATGTTATATCTGTCCGTACGTCGTACCTGTGTTCTTGCCGGGTCGCACTTCGTGATAGCATTGTTACTATCATAACCGAATACGCAGGCGACTATGGAATCCCAAAAGGGCAATTTTGACACCTACTACTACTGTTTTGACACGTACTACTACTGATTTGACACGTACTACTACTGATTTGACAGGTACTACTACTGTTTTGACACGTGCTACTACTGATTTGACACGTACTACTGATTTGACACGTACTTCTACTGATTTGACACGTACTACTACTGTTTTGACACGTACTACTACTAAACTCATTTCTACTGATTTCATGGTTGGTTGAAGAGACAGCCCTTATCGTCACATGATTATGTTTGTTTTATTTGTATGTGTTTGTTATCTGTGTGTCCAAGGACGTAAGCGAAACAATGGGTTTGGGTGTTACTGTTTCCTGTTTACATGTGTACAGGTCACTGTATTAATTGAAACCTCAGATAATTATTACATGTGTAATTAGGAAAGGATTTGGAACATTTTAAGCAGTTTCTTAGCCAATTTACTGTTTTTGTATCGAGCATGAAGGAAACTTTAATAAAGATGATCCAGAGGTAGGAGGAGTGAGGAAGAGGGGGATTCCTACCCCTCACACAGCTAAGCTGAAGTTAACAACATTTAATAAGGTACGGGGAGGGAGTGGCATTCTAATTTGTCGGGATATAGTACTAATGTAACGACTCATAGTTTATTTAACCTCGTAACGGTTTTATTATTATTACTGATGTTTCTTTTCTAGCCATTTATTTATACTTTTTTTGAGTGGGAGGGGAGGAGGATGATACATTTTTCCCAGTTTTTATCGTGGCGATCTTCTCTGACCTCGCCCCCCCTCTCTCCCATCTTCCCATGCAGAAGCATAGTAAGGGAAAAACTAACAAAATATTCCCAATAATAGTTGAAAGAAATGCACTTGTAATCTAAGTACCCTGAATCAGGGAATCCCCTTCAATTTACGAGAATTTGGAGGGGTAGGGGCGGGAGGGGTAGGGGGCGGGAGGGGGAGAGCACAATATGTCAATATATTTAAAAGTTCATACCCTGAGGTTTAGCAGTTATTATGCGTTAGAGGATTAAGCAAGATCTTCGCTAAAGTGCACGAACAAATCCCGTAATTTGGCCGCGAAAGGTTTATCTTGGTCGGCGGATAAATGAATTTCAGGAAAATTAGTGTGATATTTTTGAATATACCGGTATGAAGGGCGTAACCACTTTGTTTTTTGATGTGTGTGTGGGAGGGAGGGGGGGGGGGGGGTTGTCTGCCAGCTATATACGCTTTGCGCATTGGGCGTGGGTCTGGTGGGGTCCAGCTATGGAAGCTATGCGTTTTGGTGGACTAGAGAGTGCATAAAACGTCTAATATTGTATTCGAGAACACGATATGTCAGCTATAAGTACAAATATTTATAAAACCATATCGAAAATGATAAAAATCACTATCAAGGAATACTTGTTTGAAAAGGTTGGTACTTTTTTCTTTTCTTTTATAATAATTTTTGAGGCGAGTATACGCTTTGCGTATTCGGCGTGGGGTCTAGGGCCCGCTGAAAGGCCCCTAGTGGGATACCGTGGGGGCGAAGCCAATGGAAGCCATGCGTTCTGGTGGACTAGAGGGTTCATGAACGTCTAATATTGTATTCGATCGCCCGATATGTCAGCTAAGTAAAAATATAAAATCATAGTGAAAATGATAAAAGTCACTGCAAAAGACTACTCATTTGCAAAGATCGGTCCTTTTTTTATTGTCTTTTGGAAACAATTTTGGGACAAGTATTCGCTTTGCCGCATTCGGCGTGGGGTCTATGCTTCCGTTGTAGGAACTCTAGTGGGATACCGTGGGAGCAAAGCCCATTATGCGTTTTGGTGGACTAGAGCGTGCACAAACGTCTAGTATTATATTCGGTCGCCCGATATTTCAGCTAAGTAAATATGAAATCAAATTGACTATGATGAAAATCACTGTCAAGGACTACTCATTTGAAAATTTCGGTCTGTTTTCTTTCTTTTTGGGGAAAGGGGAGGGGGAGTGGGTGGCGATTTTTTTGGGCGAGTTTACGCTTTGCGCATTCGACGTGGAGTATATGGGCACGCTGCGGGCTCCAAGTATAGGATCAAAAGGCGAATCATTCAAGGCACAGCTGTACAATCGTACTTGTGCGATGGAGCGCCTAGCATAGGCATGGCAGCATGGTAAAGTTACATTTCATAGATAGCGCGTGCGGTAGAACACCAAAGTGACGAACCGTAGTGACGTCATAATTCTTTCACAGACATAAATGACGTGCAGTTTTACTACTGAGTATAGTTAAGCATTCAAAGCTGTATTATGTGTTACGAAACTATATTACAGCCGCTTTTGAGATTGTTTAACCTGGAAGGTGAAATCCTCCTAGGGACAGTTTCCCCTGCCCTCACCACTTCCTGCGCCTCTGTTTGCAAGGTTCTTGAAAGCAATTTCGGACAACTAGACGTCTTGCACTTGATATCTCTGAAGCTGAACCATAAAATGCTTCGTTTGAGAAAATGTCAAAAAATATTTGCATTATGCCCGATGAAATACATTCTCTATAATTTTGCGCAAAAATGTATAAGTGTTAATTTTTTATATATTTATTTTGAAAGCGAAAACAGTGCTCCCTTTGAGACTCTAAGACCTACACCTCCCAAAGGCCCCACATATTGTCATGTGTTGGTGCGTGTATCGCTTACCATAAAATTTATTTTCGTTTCATGACATTACTTTTTCCCTTACCCCCTCCCTCCCCGCCCCCCGCCCCCCCAAAAAAAATGAATGAACTGAACGCCCGGTGTATAAACATCAATTTCTGGGGAAGGAAAGTTTGCCCCATCGGACCCACGACAAACACATTTATCTAAAAGTGCAAAAAAAGGAAAACAATTATGTGCAATAAGTTATTTGATAGAAATTTTTCTATACATTTCGATAAGAATTTATGCTTAAATTTAAAATTTCAGGTATTATAAGGAGACAATTTTTTTTCATGTAGTGAACAGGTCTGTTTTTGAGATTTCAGCTATGATCCTCGCACCTTTTCATATTGATGGGGATTACCGTTAAGTAGGATGATCAGATGTTAGCAAACCATCTTCCCAAAACCATCTTTCCAAATTGTCAATATTATTTGCAAAAAATTGTTACATGGGCTTCGGAGGTTTTATTTCCAATTTTATCATAACTTATGTATTGTTATAATGTAATCATAACAATCAAATTACAACGTCACAATGTGCATACGCTTATAAGTAAGAGTGTAGAAATTATTAAAACACGATACTATTGTATATACTATTAATTTTTGCCGTGAGTCAAATCATTTATACCACTCCTTCCTCATGTTTAATATTTACATGGGAAACAACACAATTTGTACAGATATATTACTGTTACCTTTGGTCATAGGTTTAGGAAGAGAATGATGGCCTTTAAGCCGATTTCCCGATTGTATACTTTGTACCCGGTTGGGATGTGAAATTGGAAATGATTAATTTAGAATTGAGAAATGTGTTAAAATATTAATATTTTGGGGACAATTGCCTGAAAATTGGCAACACTTTCCGAAAACCTGCCAAAATTTCCGGAAATTGAAAAAGAAAATATTTCCCTGAAATGAAGGAAAATCGTTTATTACGGATTTGAATTCGTAATAACAAATTTCAAATCCGTTATTGCGAATTTTATTTCCGTTATTACGGTCTTGAATTCGTAATGACGACTTTCAAATCCGTTATTCATGTTTTTCCGGAATTCAATTCACCAGTTCACGAATTTGGCATAATCACGAAGTTACAAAATCCGTTAATATAGATTACGGATTTGAATCCGTAATAACGAATTTAAATCCGCTATTACCCGATAATGAATTGACATAATTAATAACGAATTGAAATCCGTAATGATAACGAATGCAAAGGAGAGTTGCTGGAAATATACCTAAATGACAGCCATAATAGGCTTTCGAACCATTCCAATCGCATGCAGATTTCCGCAAAAAGATCAATTTCGTAGCATATAAGGGAGGGTCTTTCCAATACTACTTTTAGTTGTGGCTAAGCCTTCCCCTTGTATACCAATAGTAAATATTAAATTGGTATCAATGAAATATATAAGAATATATACGAGGGGCTTGGTTAAGCATGGACGCAAGACAACATGTTCCCCAGTCCCCCTCCCACACCCCTATGTTGGTATGTGATCAAAGTGTGTGTGGTGTGTGTGTGTGTGTGTGGCTTTAAACCCACCAACTCATGACATTCGTATGTTTACACACCGGTTGTTTTTAGTTATAAAAATGGCTGTTTTCCAAACTATTATGACTAAAACACTACTCTAATTCAGTATTTTTGCATTTCGATACATGTAACCTGTTAGATAGTATAAGTTAAAAATACGAGTGTAAGTTAATTTCCTAATACCGCCATCCCAATGTGTGTTGTATATTGATCGGTCACCAGTTGTATAGGATTACATCAGTTGTAGGGTCTACACATGTATGAGTGAGTGGTTACCAGTTATAGGATTATGAATACGTCACCAGTTGTAGGGTCTACACACGCATAGGTGGGTGGGTTTGTGTCACACAACATACTGTACATTACAAAATATTCCAATCTTTCGTGTTCTGGTAATGAAAGTATCCCAAACTGGTCGCTTGTAACATAAGTTTCAATGGGCCATATGATTAGTTATATGCTACCTTGGTAAAAAGGCTCATCAGAGGGTTGTCAAGATTATGAAAAGTTTGATAAAGATCACATTACTTCGATTAGATAGTTCTGGCCCCTTTTCGTGGCTTTAAAGTGGGTATTCCAGTGTCATTCTGAGCTTCGCTCGTTGGGCGGGCATGTTGACTTGTTTGTAGTAAGTCTGTGTAGGCCTAATAGTACTACAGTGCTGTTTGCATGAATATTAATGCACAGAGCGAAGTGTCAGAAATAAGGGTTTGTTTATGCCAGACCAACTGTTTGTATGCGCCTCATTACGGGGAATATGCAATTGGAACTGCTATTGTCCGTCCATTGGAGGGGCAGGGGCGACGTAATGGGATGAGGACCACGCCTGGCCAAGTGTAGGTTGATTTGAGGTGATTGGTGTGTTGTTGGAAGTTGTAGGGCGGAAGTTGTATGTCCCGCATGGCATTCCACCATATATCCTACATTGCATTCCACATCCCACATGACATCCCACCCCATGTCCCACATGGCATCCCACCCCATGTTCCACATGGCATACCACCCATGTCCCAGATGGCATCCCACCCCATGGCATCCCACCTCATGTCCCACATGGCATCCCATCCCATAGGCTCCCACATAGCATCCCACCCCATGTCCCACATGACATCCCATAAGCTCCATAAGAAGTCTCATCATAGCTATTACTGTCCCTGATTGAGCATACTATGTATGAAAGTGTCAGTTCATATAATAACTTATGTGCAAATGACTTGTTAAATAAGAAGAAAAAAATATTTATGCCTGACATAGCCCCTGGTGTATACCACATGGTATATATTATACCAAAATGTCCTGCATGGCCCCCATCCATGTCCCACATGGCATCCCTCCCTACGTCCTTATGCAGTCACATCCTGTCACAATCGGCCAACATTTTTTTCAGTAATGCAGTGTGTGATAAAGTAGTCCCCCCAAATACCTTTTTCTGGAAATATTTTTGATCTGTTTTGTCATTTCATTTTTTAGTCTCTGGGGAAGAACTACAATAAGTACTCCAAAATACCGTTGATACTAGGGATGTCATGATATTGCTGTCTAAAGTAACAATTTTGGCTAACGTGTATCTGTGGCAAAAGAATTGCAGGCACTCGTGGAACAGTGGGCAAGTCTAAATCTTTTTCATCAAATGAACATAACAGCAGACTGTTCTATCGCTGATAAAGAGCTAAAGAAAGCAATAACGGCAATGCATAAAGACAACCCATGATAAAGCTTGGTATTATTGGGCAACTTTAACAGTAACCGTGTCGCTTTTCTCGAATCCACGGGTTGCCAAAACCTAGTCAATTTTGTCACATTCTCTAGATCCAATTCTACTTTGGATGCAGTTTATGTTATAGGAAGTCACTATAAAGCTTTTAAACTTCATCCTATTGCTACATCTGATCACTTCAGTGTATGTGCTATGC